>JAVTVY010011957.1:0-55777 GCA_036873755.1 Hanleya hanleyi
ACCCTTCAGCCACCGCGCATGCGCAGAAGGCCGATAGTTCAACCCCACACCCAGCCCATTAGATGCCCCTTCACATAAGCTTCACTTTGATACCTCACTCGACCCCATCGGACCCTTAGGGGCTTCCTAGCTCCAACACGGCTATTTTCATACCCTTCGGCCACCGCGCATGCGCAGAAGGCCGATAGTTCAACCCCACACCCAGCATTAGATGCCCCTTCACATAAGCTTCACTTTGATACCTCACTCGACCCAATCGGACCATTTTATCTAGGGATTACTTTTTCTCCGCGGAAGCTTTTCCCCGAGACCGAATCACCGCCAAAACCACGGCCAAACCGCATCACCGCGCATGAATACATTTTTTTTTTTTTTTTTTTGCCGGAACTTTTTTTTTCCTGCCGGAACTATGCACTCATTGACCTTTGGTGAGAGAGAGAGAGAGATTATTAGGTTTAGCGTCACATTCAGCAATCAATATGTCACCTCAGCTGTCTGGATAGAGATCACGACACAAAAACTGGCCGCCATCTTGTCCCACCTCCCACACACACACTAAAACCAGCCGCCATCTTGTCCCACCTCCCACACAACACACTAAAACCCGCCGCCATCTTGTCCCACCTCCCACACAACACACTAAAACAGGCCGCCATCTTGTCCCACCTCCCACACACACACTAAAACAGGCCGCCATCTTGTCCCACCTCCCACACGACACAAAAAACCAGCCGCCATCTTGTCCCACCTCCCACACGACACACAAACAGGCCGCCATCTTGTCCCACCTCCCACCACACAGGCCACGCCCCCTCATCACGCATGCGCACCTCCTCAATTGTGACGTCAAAACACACAAATTGACCTCTATGACCTCTACATCCGGGGAGAAACTGACTTATTTTGCCCGCTGTATACTACTGTTATATTTGTAACAGTTTCTGAAAGTTGAATAAAAGTGTAAAATCCAACTCTCTTTTTTGTGCTGTATCGGGGACAATACAACAATTTAGAATGCTGAACTTATCACTTGTGAAGTGTTGTATTGTTCTTGATACGGCACTAATGCTGGATATAACCCCCTTTTTGACAACAATTTCTGAGAGTGTTATAATTAAAACATTTTATATAATGTTGTCACTCATCGGACATTTATGATGTTAAATACCGGTACAACACCTTCGTTTTAAGAGTGAAGGTTTACTTGGAATTTTGCTTTCGACGAAAGAAAATTGAAAGATTCGTGAATGTTGAAATTTATTCGATCTTGTTTATCATGTAAAATACAAAGGTCGCTGAATGATCTTCCAGTGAAAACAAATTTAAAGGGAACGTAAACTCTGGTGAAACGTGCATGGCCAGTTAAAGCTTTTTCCTCATAGAATGCAAATCGTTTATCAGATATTTTTTTACAATTTTTTCAAAGCAGTACTAAACGTCTTAACTTCGTTACACTGGACGAACATAGAGGCCTCCATGTTTGAAGAATCGTGACGTCAGTGGACACTAGTTCTTCTGCCTCTGGAGGTAAAAACGCGTCAATTGGCATAGGTGCAGTATTCGAGACCGTAGCTTACAAACATGAACGAGGATGGTAGTGCGACGTGTCGGGATTACCTGGTACATTGCGACAGCCAAATGCAGAGCAGCCCGGCATCGTAGAATATCTGCTAGAATCAGGCTGTATTCTACATCAAAGCTAATCGATAACATTGTCTCTGTTAGTCGGGGAACGGAGGAGTGCATGAAAACGACCATATGCGCCCATGTTATCTCGACACAGAGAATGTCCGATGACGTAGGAGATTATCGGCACAACTGAATTTTACGCTTTCCCATTGGATAAAAATCCTGCCCAAAACAAACATGGCGGCGCCCCCAAGAAATTCCAAATCACGGTATTTTCTATGTTTGCGTCTGTCTCATTCATTGAAAAAAAATGAGAAAAATAATTTGTCACGATTTTTTTAATTGATCGGGACTCTTGTATAATTCCCGCGGTATTTTACCGCAGAGTTTACGTTCCCTTTAACGAATGTCATCATTCCCGTCCATGACATTTATGCAAGCGTTTGGCAAAAATATCATACAGACAATGTTTCAAAAAAAGTAATAGTGTATTGGTCACTTCAGTCAAAATAATATAAAGTCGTCTAAATAACATCGCTTTCATTAGAGATCAGGTGCATTGAACTTCCCTCTGGCATTTCATCAAGAGCATGTTCAACTTTATTTTGTACACTTGTGCGATGGCATTTCCGAGATTTTATCAAGTAAGTCGCCGGTAAGACGATACCACCTCCCTTCTCATTCTTTTCTGGCCAGGGTGGAAAACTCGGCTTGGGGTTTCCGGTGGGGACAGCGAATATCTTTCCGAAATCCAAGTCCATTATTTGCCGGAATGCCCCAGCCAATCCCCGAGGAACATGTCCGATAGGGAGGTCTGCAATGTCGTCGAGTAGCAACTCCCTTTCCTGGTCCGTTTGCATTTTATGAAATGGGACTGGGAGTTCATGTAGCGGAGGAATCCAGACCAAGCACGCGTTCTTGTCCGTTATATTCCCGTACTCTCGATCCACAGGCAGTAGAATTGGAGGATCTACAAGAGGTGGCTGTATCTGGAAGCTGTGGTAGCCTTTAATTACAGAGTCTGTAATCCGCAGCTCAAAATCATCTTTTGGGACTGTACTGCCAGCCATCTGCATGGGAAACATGTACTTAATATTATTCTGTCTCTAAATATATTCTTTGTCTATTGGAAGGGACGTAGGAAGGTTTTCAAACGTTGGGGAGTGGGGGAGTATATATTTGTCTACTGACAGGGGCGTAGAAAGGTTTTCAAAGGTTGGCGCGGGGGGGGCGCGGGGGGGGGGGGGAACAACCGGCTATGCTAGGTGGTTATGTAATTCAGAAATTCTAGTCGACGTTTCCCACAATGCGGCGCATTTTGAGAAATGTTTAGTGCTATGTAAAATTCTTCACAATATAGCTTAGCTATATTTAACAGTCCAAAACTAAAATGATTAGAAAACAATATTTCGAAAGCTCACCATTTTGATTTATTTAAAATCTTAATGGTAGTATAGTTATAGCAGATAATACCGTTTAGAAAATTTAAATGAAAGTTTGCTATTCGAAAATAGCGGCGTTTTTTTGTTTTTTTTTCACTCCCTCAGCAGGGTTGATAACAAATAATACCGTGACTCGCGTAGTAAAATTTAGCTGTTTGATATTCGAAGGCAAACTAAAACACTTCAATGACGTGTGAAATGTGTATGAATAATAGATCTGGCCTGAAGCACTAGTCTTCTTCAATGGGTTTCAATTTTTAGTCTGAATACTTGTCTATGACTAATCACTCATACTCTAGTATAATCTACTTCAATAAATAGTGATGTCAGAAACAAAGGAGTTGGGGATTTACGGTAACAAGTTGACCTAGAAATCAGGTCGTGTGGCATGTGTGACCTTGTCCTCTGTAACACAGCACATTTGTAATATGGCCATCTCGAGTTGGGCACTGCTTGGTTTTCTGGGTTGCCCAGTTTTCTGTGGTCATCCAGAGTACACTGACAGTACAGTCAAAATCCTGTTGTTTGTTTTCATTTTACGTAGCAAATGTCGCCTGTAAATGGAGTCCACCTAATGGATGTGTGTGTGTGAGAGGGGAGGGGGTGGTGGTGTTGGCATAAACGCCCTTCTTGGCAATTTGGTTCGACGGCCGGCCTTTACCTAACAATATAATATCCCAACAGTCTATTTTGTGAAAATAATTGTTTTGAAAAGTTCCAAGTATTATTACATGATAATAATAATAATATAATTAAATACATTAATTTATTATATTATAATAATAATCTTGTGACTGAGAGGATAATTTGAGCACGCCCCATTCTAAAATGGGCAGAATTCTGTGTTGGGATGGAACAGTGAAATAGGTCATCGGCTTGCACATCATGCCGCGCCAATGTGCAGGGACGTGAGTTGGACCGCGTCGGAACTGGCTCCGTTATACACATGCAAAAATGTCCTCGAGTAACAATTACTTGAGAGTTGAAGTTAATAACTCTATGCTGATTGGATTGACTGATACGAAAGCCAGATATGGCAAGCGTAACATTGCCCACGGGATATTCAGCCGTAGCAGACGACAAGGTTCCCACCGAACCAAGCAAAATGACATCCCTGCAGAATGACGTAACATGTGCGCTAGTGAGAGAACATTATACGGTATCTCTGCACAGCAAAAGGTAAGGTAATTGAACTTTTAGGACAATTAATTCCTTGTATATACCTGTTTGAACGCACAGAAATTTTCAAATTTGCCGCGTCTCTAGCAACGGAGAATACGGAATTGTGGGAAATGAACCGGAACTGGATGCGCACCGGAAGTGGCGACCCGACTGTACATGTATGTTGACATTTTGAATATGATTAAAATTTTACTAGAGCAGCCATAATATCTGTATAGTTATCAGTGACTTGAATTATCACATCATGACTAATGTAGATAACATTTGCCTGTATTGGACATCTCTATTTTTACGTCTTTAATAGAAAAGAAAACACTAGCAGAAATCAGACGAATGATACCCAGTCAGGTGTCCTTTCAATGAGAAAAAAACACAGGATGACTCTTTTCCTGTGGTTTTTAGATCGAGGAGCAATCCCGTGCATCGTTTGTTCAGACTGGAGTTTGGATGGTAGGCCTATATTATCTATATACGTAAGTCTTCTAATAATTCAATCACAGGAAGTGGATCTTTCAGGTTCATTCTTGAGAGAGCAGCAGCCCACTCAATTCGCCTCAGCAAAACGAAATTGCTGAGGTGAATGTCGAGGCAGATTTGGTATGCCTCGGCAATTTTTAACATTATGATAAATGGTGAACATTTTGGCTGTGTGAAATTATTGCCGAGACAAATTTCTAAATTGAGATGGCTGGAGCAGACTATAGTAGGCAATCTTTAATGGTATGAACTTAAACCCTTTCTGTACCAGCTATTTGAGGCATTTCTAACTAGGAATATAATCGTGGTGTCATCCAGTAATTTAGACAACTTGCAACAGTTGGTCTGATTCGCGGAAAGCCCGAAATCTGAGCTTTCCAAAAATGTATAACATTGTGCTAAAAGTCCAGAAATCTATGTTCCCATGAGTGAGAGATCTGCAACAATTCCTTGAAATATTTTCTACCAGTACTCAAGTACCGGTACGGTACAGAACGGGTTAAAGAATAGATAGAACTGAACAAAAGTAACCTGTTGCTAGTTAAATCTATATTTAAAAAAACTGTTTTGAAGCCACTTCCGGTGATGGAAATAATTAAAATGTTTTCTGTAGGTGTTTTCTTTCCGATCTGCTAAAACCATGACACCACACAGATCAAATAATGATAATATTTTCATCAGATTTAATTGAAAAGTAATGCAGTTTACGTAAATTCTATCCTTGTAAATTCTGTCATTGTACAACAGTAAGTACATGTCCAAGCAAGTAATGCAACCTAGTGCGGTGTCTGCTGGGGGGGTCTCGAAATAAAATACGGAATCCACTGATGGTCGGATTTCAGAAATTTTTTCCAGTGTACTTGATTCAAAACCATTTCCATTTCAGAATAAAAGCTTGTCATCGCTAGTTCTCAGGTTCTACTGAACGGATCTTTCTGAAGTTTGATACGCAGGATTCGCTTGGGGCTAGTTATGCAACATATGTCTTTCGACCTCATTTGCTTATCGAATATGGCTGCATGGTGGCCATCTTGGATTTTCTTGTTATCGCTAGTTCTCCGGACGTGCAGAATGGATCTTAAATCAAATTTGGTACACAGGTTCCCGTCAGAGTCTAGTTTTGCAACATATGTTTTTCGACCTCATTTGGATATGTAATATGGCTGTCTGACCGCCATCTTGTATTTCTGCACAAAGGCTTGTTCTCACTATAACTCTCAGATTATACTGAAGAGTCAAGGGCGGATCTACGGGGGGGGGGGGGGGTCCACGTAGAAATAATGTCTTGAAATGATATGCAAATTAAATGAATGTGGATTATGTAATTAGAGTATCTATATGTGTATTGAACAGACCATCATCTATCCATGGCTATGTAATTCGTGAGTGTACTATTTAAGTTGAAGTTTCAATATGTATCTAAAATCAGATATTATCGCCGCGAGCGCACGTGTAGTGGTGTGTTACAGGCCTGTTTTGTTTGTGTTCAACCAGGAAATCAAATGGAGTCAGGCATATTCTTCAATATCGATGCGTGTTTATGCGAAACAAACGTGAAAATAGAACCATAAATCTACATACCGGTACATTGTGTTCAGATTTATCTTCTGGAAAACCCGAAAAACGCATCTCCGGCAACCTGGGACCCCGGAGCTTCCGGGGCCTAGGCGACCCCTGGACCCTCGCCTGTCAGGCTGTGAGGATCGCTTATATTAGCTTTGTGTAAATGAATCGGTATCATATTGGTTCTAATGTTCCATGATGTAAAGGTCATCGATTTTTGGTGTGTTAAGTAGAAAGTAGAAAGTCAAATGGATTCAGGCATGAAGTACGATTTTTTCAATATCGATCCATGCTTATAAATGCGAAACAAACGTGAAACTAGAACCATGCATCTGCATACATTGTGTTCGAATTTATTTCCGGGAAAACGTTTAGAATGCATCTCCGGAGATCTGGGACTTCGGAGCTTCCGGGGCCTAGGCGGCCCCTGGACCCTCGCCTGTTGGGCTGTGATGATTTCCTTGTGTTATCTTTGTGTGAATGAATCGTATCGGTAGGCGTATTGGTTTCCCTTCCATGAACTAAAAGTCATCCTTTTATATGTTTTAAATATAACTAGAAAGTCAAATGGATGCCGGCATGAGGTGCGATTTTTTCAGTATCAATGCGTGCGTATAATTGCGAAAAGTCGTGAAAATAGAACCATAAATCTGCATACGTTATGATCAGTTTTATTTCCGGGAAAACGCTCAGAACGCATCTCCGGCGATCTAGGACCCCGGAGCTTCAGGGGCCTAGGCGGCCCCTGGACCCTCGCCTGTTGGGCTGTGATAGTCGACCCCCCCTATGAATTTGCGCTGGATCCGCCCTTGAGAGTTCTTTCTCAAATTTGATACACAGGTTCTGCTGGGAGCCTAATCATGCAACATATGTTTTTCAACCTGATTTGCATATTCAATATATGACTGCCTGGTGACCATCCTGGACTTTCTTGTTATTGCTAGTTTTCATGACCTACTGAATCTCAATCTCAAAATTGATACATAGGTCTCCCGTGCGGTCTAGTTATGCAGCTTTGACCTGATTTGCATAATTAATTATTATGGCTGCCTGGTCGCCATTTTGGATTTTCTTTCCACTGCTAGTTCTCATGTTGCAGCTCTTTCTGTGGTGAAAAACATCTTAAGCCACTTTCTCCAGCTACATTCAGATGAGCTACAGTGCCACGGCACTATCTTTGGAGTACGTACTTCATGGATGGCACCTTCTGCCATCTCATTACATGGTTATGTTTATTTTACATATGCTATTTCATTACGGAGTCTGCTCTACGGGCCATATGAAACATCAGAGGATTCACTATGTATCCCTTGTTGAATTGTATTGCATTTTTGAAGGACAAATTTTACAGGGCATGCAATATCAGTATCTTATCATTTGCAGAGCTTTATTAGAAGCCTAGGCCTGACAGCCAGAATATGATGTCAACTTTCCCATCCACTTCCTCATGAATTACCAGTATTGCATAGCCTGGCGTTATAGACCATTTCTATTTAGTTTTCACTCTGACTCACCTTAATAAAACTTTTGATTTTTACAGAATGTTGTTGAGAAGTACAGAATAAGACGAGCAAGTAACATTCCCCTTGGTGATCCTGACATCTGTTTACCCTGATAGACCAATAAGCGAAGAGAGGAGTAGTAGGGAAAACTGATTTAAAGTCCTATTGACCTCAGAAATTTGCATAATTGAGGAGGAAACGAGGAGGTGACAGCCAATGAGAAGCGAGTAAAATTTGACCTCAGAAATTTGCATATGACGTCACTGGCTCGGCGTTCTGTGGATGTGTGTGTACAAAATGGCGGCGTGTTTGTCCAAAATGGCGGCGTGTGTGTACAAAATGGCGGCGCAAGGGAGCAAACGAGGCGGTGGGGAGGTCACGGGGAGAAAAACCCCTCACATTACCCTCAAAAAAACCTCTAAGCCATATAATAATAATAAACATAATCTATAGGTGTTGTACCATGTTAATAGGATCAGTCTAGCATCTGTACCACCCTAGGGTCGAGCGTTTATTGTCCCGTGTATCTCCGCAGAAAATCAACAAACAAAATGGCGGCTCCAGGATGGTGTGGGGACGCCCTTTCCACATCACGGCGTCGATGCTAACCATAGCGCCATCTGCACACACTGACGCAAGGGAGACAACTCGTGTGGCCCAAGGGTATGGAAATAGCCGTTTTGGAGCTAGGGGAGTTACTACTGGTCCAGTGGGGTCGAGTGATGTATCAATGTGAAGCCTATGTGAGGGGGCATCTGATGGGCTGGGTGTGGGGTTGAACTAGCGTCATTCTGCGCATGCGCGGTGGCCCAAGGGTATGGAAATAGACGTTTTGGAGCTAGCGAAGCCACTAATGGTCCGATGGGGTCGAGTGAGGTATCAAAGTGAAGCTTATGTGAAGGGGCATCTTACTGGGCTAGCGGGTTGACATAGCGTCATTCTGCGCATGCGCGGTGGCCCAAGGGTATGAAAATAGCCGTTTTGGAGCTAGCGAAGCCAATAATGGTCTGATGGGGTCGTATGCGGTATCAAAGTGAAGCTTATGTGAAGGGGCATCTGATGGGCTGGGTGTGGGGTTGAACTAGCGTCATTCTGCGCATGCGCGGTGGCCCAAGGGTATGAAAATAGCCGTGTTGGAGCTAGGGGAGCTACTAATGGTCCAATGGGGTCGAGTGAGGTATCAAAGTGAAGCTTATGTGAAGGGGCATCTTACTGGGCTAGCGGGTTGACATAGCGCCATTCTGCGCATGCGCGGTGGCCCAAGGGTATGAAAATAGCCGTGTTGGAGCTAGGGGAGCTACTAATGGTCCAATGGGGTCGAGTGAGGTATCATAGTGAAGCTTATGTGAAGGGGCATCTGATGGGCTGGGTGTGGGGTTGACATAGCGTCATTCTGCTTATGCGCGGTAGCCCAAGGGTATGAAAATAGCCGTGTTGGAGCTAGGGGAGCTACTAATGGTCCAATGGGGTCGAGTGACGTATCAAAGTGAAGCTTATGTGAAGGGGCATCTGATGGGCTGGGTGTGGGGTTGAAAAATCGGCCTTCTGCGCATGCGCGGTGGCCCAAGGGTATGGAAATAGACGTGTTGGGAGCTAGGGGAGCTACTAATGGTCCGATGGGGTCGAGTGAGGTATCCAAGTGAAGCTTATGTGAAGGGGCATCTGACTGGACTAGCGGCTCGGGCGTTGTCACCATTCTCCGCATGCGCATAGACGTTTTGGGATGTAGGGGAGCCCCTAATGGTGCAATGGGGTCGAGTGAGGTATCAAAGTGAAGCCTAGGTGAAGGGGCATCTGATGGGTTGGGTGTGCGGTAGGAATATCATTCTGCACATGCGCAGATGCAATGCGGAGCTCTCGTCCAATCAGAAGCGAGTATTTCAAATCCGCCACGGAGCTCTCGTCCAATCACAAGCGAGTATTTTGACCCGGTGCATTATGGGACATATCCAAGATGGCGGCACGTATGTTCAAGATGGCGGCACATCCGGTGTCGAAAACTAGCCATTTTTGTCGGGATGTGGTCACCTAGTGTCGAAAACTGGACCCTGTATGGGTCCCGCTAGACGTGTTGGAGCTAGGGGCGCCACGAATGGTCCAATGGGGTCGAGTGAGGTATCAAAGTGAAGCATTCGTGAAGGGGCATCTGATGGGCTGGGTGTGGGTTGAACTATCAGCATTCTGCGCATGCGCAGTCTGGCCGTAGTATAGAAATAAACGTGTTGGGTGTAGGTGGGCCCCTAGTGGGTCGATGGGATCGAGTGAGGTATCCATGTGAAGCCTAGGTGAGGGAGTTACACTAGGGTGTCGTTTCCATTCTGCTGCGCAGGTCACGTGGGGGTTGTGACGTCACTTCCGGGTTTTCACTAAAAAACTACCTCCAAACATAGAAGAGTTCCAATGTTTCCCCTTAGACGTCAGTATGTTCAACCTCCGGGACCTTTTCCCGCCCCGGCCCCCCCCCCCCCAGCGCGAGCGGCGCGCGCGCGCGGGTTCTCCGGCCGCAGCGCGCGCGAGTTCTCCGGAAGTGCGCGTCATCACCGGCAGTGCGCGCGCGGGTCAAAAGGTCAAAGGTCACCTCCAGGTCAGACGGTCCAATGTCCAATGAGACAATGTTGCAGCATCGCTATAGTCAGAGCTTGAGCACAAAAAATGGGATTCTAGATGAACCTGGGAAAGATGGGCAGTTCCATTTGGACCAATCAGCGGTCGAGGAAAAAGAGCCAATCAGCGGTCGAGAAAAAGAACCAATCAGCGGTCGAACAATCAGCCAATCGAATTGGGGTACTCACGGTGTGCTTTCGCTGACGTCCGCGCCTACATCTGGGTTCTTGTACACCCGGGTAATGTTTTCTGGACATGGATGGGTTACCTTTGGCTCCATTCTAGGCCACTGATTGGCTAATACGGTGTTCAAAGCCAGTTTCATGCATTATGCTCATAGAACTTATAGTCATAAACTTAATCTATACGTGTTGGACGAGTCTCTTCACTCACCGTATACACGCACCTCAATGAAATGCCCGCTCCAAACCTAGACGAAAAACACGGACTTGGTCTGTAGGCTGATTTCATTGTCTCTCTATTTTTACTATAGTGCTCTTGCATTCTAACATTGATGGGTTACATTTTGGCCCCATCCTACACCATTGATTTCAGTTTGACTGAATCTCCACATTGGGCATTGGTGCATTATGAATAAAACACACAAGACAGGGTTTTTTTTGGCGAGATCTCTTTTCTTTTATTCAGTGAACAACAACAACGTGAGAACAACCACGTGAAAACTGAAGCCCAGAACAAGGGGCTTGTACATTGAAAGAACTGAAGCCCAGAACAAGGGGCTTGTAAACTGAAGCCCAGAACAGGGGGCTTGTAAACTTAAGCCCAGAACAAGGGGCTTGTAATTAACTTAAGCCCAGAACGGTACTTGTACATTGAAATGATGGGCGGCCCAGTCATAGACGAGTACATCGCGGTCCTCGGCCTTGGGGTACTCGTCAAACATCTGTACGATGGTAGATAAGGGTCTTCCCCGGCATCGATGGTACAGGTAAAACAAGCAATATTGTCCGCACACGCCACTGGTCAGGCTTTGCAACGTTTGACTGTTCCAACACCACGTCTCTGTGCCTTGATCCATGAAGTCTGTTAAATCGGGATGGAGGGTTGGCAGGCCGTACGGGTCAAAGTATTCGCCCTGCTGTTCTGTCAAGTACACGGCCACCCAGTGTTCACCGGGCCGATCCATCGGGAACGTAAGCAGCAGGATACATACGGTCTAATGGAAACACATCTCGGACGAACACCCCTTGAAAGACCATACGTGTCTCTGGGTCATTCTCCAGCACGGTGGTTATCTGGTCTGTATCCATGTTAGGTGGAGAAGTCACACAGGACGTTGCGCGCCTTGTCCACTTGAATGATGTCAAACTCGGCGTAGCAGATCACATTGACGGTGGTCGCCAGGGCTCGTGCAAAGTGGATTTCCAACCGTAAGTTGCCTTGCTTGGCCAGGGCCAGCTGATGGTCGTTCTCTAAGGTGGGGGTTAGATCGAAACAGAACAACGTGTATCCGTTCGCGTAGTGCTCCCGACTGATGAAATTGCCTTCGTCCTGGTTGATTTGACCGGTGGCTGTAAACAGGCTCTGATAGGCTCGAATGAAATTCCTGCGCCCAAAGTTCGGTGTTAAGGCCGTGGCTGGCACCTGTTGTCCATCCACATGCAGGGCCACAAAATTGATGCCGAAATGTTGAAAGTCAAACGGATTCTCTGGGTAGGCTCCGCTGAAACTGGTATTTTCCACACAGGCCAGGATCAATCGCTTGGGTAGTTCCCCCAGGAACAGGTTTTCTTTGTTGGCGCCCATATTTCCAGCAGGCACAGAGAACACTTTGGTTTGTACACGTCGGATAGGGTACTGGGCTGGTTTTGTTTCCAAGGCTTTCATGTGTCCCAATTGAACGGCTGGATTCGGTTTCACTTTTCGGACATACAGGACTGCGTCTTGGATGACAATCTTATAGTCCGCTGCATGCCCCTCTACGTTAGTGGCCATCAAGGCGAAGGTCGGAGGCGCCCGTATCAGTCGGATTTTGATGGGGATCTTGTTCAAGAGGTACCGGTCTTGCATGAACATGTCTGCTTGCAGTCGACCCATCATATCCACCGAGGCACTGTTCGCAGTGAAAGCCTTCCGTTTGTTATATCCCACATTGTCCACCGTGTCCATGTGCTCGGGCGTGTCCTGGTAGAATAAAGCGGTTGTCAGCTGAGACTTTTTAGCCTCTCGGCCATACGACAACAGTGTCTCGATGTAGGCTCGATAGGGGTACGTGTTGGTGGAGTCACTGATGAGTTTGTCGCTGAGAAAAATATCCACCTGTTGAAACAGGTGGATTCTGGTGCCAGCTCCATTGATCACCTTGGCTTTCACATACAAGTATGTATGGGCTAAATCCACATAGGCCGTATCCGCATTACTGATGGTGAACTCGATGGGCCCGGTTTCGTTGATGCTGGAGAGCGGGAGATGCTCCACCCATAATCCTTGTTCGACACTGGTCTGTGTGGGCGGCACGGTCCACAAATCAAATTCACTGTTGGTGGAGGGGCAGGACTCGGCGTGGATCAAGGACATGTTTTAAGAAAAGATATCCTTTGTCTTCTTCGATGTGCGTCGTCGGTGGGTCGGTCGTCGACTGGTGCGTGGTCTCGGTGGGGCAGCTCTCTTATTCCCTACGGTGCGTTGTGCTTTGGCCACCAATACGCCTCCCGCTTCTTTGGCCCGCCGTTTCAAGGCTTCTTTGGGTGCCGTACCTCCCAAGACATCACCGGCCACTTCCAGTCCACTGCGTACCGCTTGTTTACCGATTGCTTTCACCCCACGCGTCACCAAGGGCAGGAACGTTTTGACGATGCTGCCGAGTATGTTCCCCAGTCCATGTCCTCGTTGCATGCGTGCACCGCTAAAGACCGGAAAGCCACCCCCGGCCTGTTGGGCATAATAGTCCATATAGCTGCGTGCATCGCACTCGTAAGGTACTTTCATTATGCAAAGTGGGGAGCACGTGCTTGTCGAAAATGAAGTGTCAGCACCACTTTTCCTCGTTCGAATGCCACCGGTCGTCCCGTGTCATCTCTTATATCCACCGTGATCGTGTTGATGTCAGTTTGTCGTACGGGCAAGTAGAGCATGTGGGTGAAACTGTGGGTGACTTGACCTCCATACGTCTTTTTAATGGGGACCACCCGTAACAGAGGTGTGTTGATATCGCCCACGATGTGGTTGTCCACCACGTCCGAGTGGACGTAGAGTCCGTACATACCCGACTTCATATCCATCGGCATCTCGCCATGGTGTTCGGTGGGACCAGCGAACGTCTTTAGATCGAAACCCAGCATTTGCTGTAGGATAGGACTCAGTACGACACTCGCCTTGCCGGAGACGATAAGCTGTGCCTTGTCGTTGTGTGCGTTGTAATCGAAGTCCACGTGATTCTTGAAGGGATAGGCTTTGATGGGTTTTGAACTATTCGTGACCTCCCGTAGAGCCTTATAATGCAACAGTCTTGACAGCCCACCCATGAACTCCTTGGGGGTATCGTATTGGCCTTCGGGCAGGGTGAGTCGGGTGTTTTTGCCTTCGTAGGTCACCTCGTACCACACTTCATTGGCTCGCACGTTGTACCACGAGTAAGGGTATTGGATATCCACGAGGCCACATTCCCATCGTCCAGGTA
This sequence comes from Hanleya hanleyi, assembly GCA_036873755.1. Taxonomy (NCBI): domain Eukaryota; kingdom Metazoa; phylum Mollusca; class Polyplacophora; order Lepidopleurida; family Hanleyidae; genus Hanleya; species Hanleya hanleyi. The sequence goes on from JAVTVY010011957.1 coordinate 14,040, forward strand.
AATGCAACGGTTGCGGTAACTGGGTCACATACTTGGCCACGGTGTTGTCAGGAAACACATCCAGCGAACTGTTACTGGGTAGGGTGAGGTAAAACATGGCGACTGAGCTGTCCTGCTGCTGCTGTTGGTTTTAATAGGTGTTCCAGGCCTTGGGCGGTTGTGTCCGGCGTCGTGTTCGTCGCGTTCACTTGCTACGTGTCACGGCTCTGGAGATGTGGGGTGTCCTGATCGAGGGTGCTTTTTTAAAGGTTTGAAAAGAAGGTTACAAGCGTCTAGTCCGTCATTCATAATCCAGCCGTCGTCCATTAGAGAATATCCGCGTCCATAATCCAAAGACCTATTCCATTTCCATATAACAGTATTAGCACCAAATTCAAAAAGACAAAAGTATACATAAACATAGGCTTGTTTCCTGCAAGAGAGAAGCGGTCAATAATTTTCAATGATGCCGGCAAGACATCATGAGTTCCAAAATATCAAATCCGTATCGCTGTGGTGGTGGTGGAGTTTTGGGGGGTGACTCCGGTTCCCGGTCGGATTCCCAAGAAGGTAGTGGGCCACTCGGCGATTGCTGGGTTCGCTGCATAAAGGCCCAGCGCTGGGGGTTCCCCACCAATTCCTGTGGTACATGCATGTCTTTCAAGCCTTGAGCGAAGACCTCCCATCCTCGAGGATTGGTGTGCGACCTGCGTTGACGCATCAGATCATTCACTAAATCCGTCATGTGGGTCCCGGGGACCACCTGATTCTGTACCAGGAGTTCGTCTTTATCATTCCAAGTCATGTTAGGATTCTGTTTCATCCGTTGTAATACCAGGCCAGCTTGTTTCTTGAACGATGCAGGTACACTCTTCAGCACTTCGTCTTCCACCCACTGTGGGGCTGTGGGGGCTACCCCTGGTAATGGCGGCTGTTGGAACGGTGCTGAGGTCGGCGGTCTGTCACGTGGTGGTGGTGGTGGTGGTGGTGGGGTAGAGAGGGTTTTGTATTGGTCCATGAACGTCATGTACCGTTGAAGCGTCTCATTGTACCGTTGTACTTTCTCACTGTCGCTTAACCCCGGTCTCTGTAGATCTGTTGCATCTCTCCATCGAGGGTGTTTATGGTCTTCACCGTAGGTGGGACAGGGTAGGGCGATTGGAGGTTTTGAAGGAATCGTGGTTCGACGAGGACCATTTTTTCGTGTGGTTCATTGTCGGCCGAAGAGTCCACCCAATACTGGACCCAACACGGAAGCGGCCAACGGTGCTAAGATGGCCCCGAGAAAGCCGCCTTTCTGTAACACCTTTTTCTTTTGTGTTTGAGGGACCCGCTTCTGGACTAGGGTTCGGAGATCTGTCTTATGCTTGGCCAACTTGGTCTTCTGAGCCGGAGTGAGTGGTACGTTGCCTTTTAACAGGTTGTACCCGATCTCGCACAGACAGCGTACAAGGTAAGGGTCCGCACCGCGTGCAATGGTTCGGACCAACTCGGGTGGGGCCGTCTTCAATACACGGAGCGTGGGAGCGTGCTTCCGTACTCGCGCAGACATCATGTGCAACTAATGCCAGAACCCACAACTCTGCTCTTTTTATCTATCTCAGAGACAAAGTCAACCCTGCTGTGGTATTCATTCTTTTTATTATCTCCATCATCAAACACACACACACAGACCCCAGCTGGGGGAGCCACTGTGGGTGTGTTTACATTATGTTTGCAAGTACACGTGGTGGGTCTCTCCGGGAAAGATGCCGGTCCGTAGTCGAAGGTGGTCGGGGGTGGCTTGCTTGAGGTCGAAGAGCATATACCCGTGCTGAGGGGTTGTCGCATCTTTAAAGGCTTCCAACGCAAACGGTGTGCGGCCGGGATATATCTGTCTCGCCAGGTGCAGCAGTTGAGTGGTATCTCTCGGGTTTTTGAAGACCGCCAGGTAGTGGGCATTTAAGCTGATATTCCGATGTTCTTTGTTTTTACTGAACAGATTCTGCACAATGTAGATGGTGCTGAGCCGTCGATGGTGGCTGCCTTTGGTAAAGAGTTGGGTGATCCGCGCACCCGTCTCCGCCATGAGATCATCCAGAACCACCAAGGTGTCGGGTTCCAAATCGGCCAGGTTGGGTAGGCCTTCCACTAACGTGATGTGGGGCATTGCTGCATACGCTGCCTGCCATTCTCCGTAACACCACACGACTCGGGCAATGGGTGGGGTGATCATGCTGTCGGCGTGTTGAAGGAGCTTCATGACGAAGTGCGTTTTGCCGGAACCCGTCGGTCCTGCGATGAGACACGTGAAGGGATGCTGCCAACGGGGGTCCATGGTTCGAGGTGTATCCGTTGTCGTGGTAACCCGCTCTTGTAAATTTGGTACGAGTGAACTGGAGTGGTGGTGGATACAACGTCGGTCGTCGTTGTCTGTACACTGTCAGGGATGATGATGGGGGTGGGAACAACGTCGGTGGTCGTTGTCTGTTCACTGTGAGGGATGAAATCGGGTGGGTCTTGAGACGTAGTGGGTGTTCTTGGTGTAGGTGTAGAGCTTACAGTCGACGTGGCTTGTACACGGGGTGTGGTGGTGGTGACTGGGCTCGATACGACTGGTGCTCTCTGTAGACCGGTTTCGCTGGTGGCTGGTGTTCTCAGTTGGTTAAGTAACGTGCTGACATAGGCTACGTCGTAAAAAACACCTCCGTACAACACACTCAGCAGGGTTAGCACTATCACCACAAAACCCACTTGCGCTTTGCGCGTTTTGGGAGACGCTGTCTTCAGAGGCAGCTGCTGTTGGTCCATAGCACTGTGGTCGGACGTGGAATGAAGGATGACGGCAGTGGTGTCTGGCTTTATAGTCGTTTCACCTGGTTGGCAGGGACCCAGGAATTGAAGGAACTGGGCCAACCTTGCCATTTCACGAAATGAAACAGTTTACCACGTCGACGTTCCGTTTTCAAAATCTGCTCCACCGTGTAGTAGTCTTGCTGTGTTTTTACGACAGGCTGTAATTCCGTCTCGTAAACGTCCCTAGCAACGGTTCCCCTTGAAGATCTTCCAGTTCATAGACTCGCCGCTGTCGGGGTAGGCGCCGTTTAATCAGGAAGTGCTCATCGCTCCAGTTGGGCAAGTAACTTTTCTCGAACTTGCCCTTGACTTTACTGATCCGCACAGGGTCCCCGACCTTGTACACCGCCTTCGTCGTTCGCTGCGATGGCCTGGGGTACAAGACACGCCGGACTTGGGCTTCATTGCGTTGGGTCACGGTAATGGAGGCTCTCTCTATACTCCGATGATAGGCTCGATTGTAACCCCTCACCAGTTTCGGGAGAACATCGATGTACCGCCTTGTATTCTTATAGGTGAAATAGTTATACATGCGGGCTTTGAATGTCCTGTTGAACCTTTCCACCACGGAAGCCTTGGTCTCGTTGTACGTATGGAAGAAAAAACACCTTCTGTTTCTTGAGAAAGGCTTGGAACGGTCTGTTGAGGAATTCCGTGCCTTCGTCGGTTTGCAAATACAAAGGTTTGCGCCCGGTCTTGAAGATGTCTTTGAACGCCGCTATGAGATTGCCCCCGTTTTCGTCCGGATGGGTACCACCCACGCATACTTGGATAGGATATCGATGCACGTCAAGATATACCGATTCTCATCGTTGTGTTTGGCAAAGGCGCTCATATCGACCAAATCCGCTTGCCACTGGGCATCTATTCCTCCCACGATGACCCGGTTCCGTAGAAAATGGCGACGGACAGATCGATGTAAGGTATAGGTGTCTTGTTTTCTTAACCAATCTCGGAATTGGGCACGTTGTATCCCCTGGGGTTTGGCCGCTCGATAGAGAGCCGACAATGCATTATAGGCCGCCGGACTGTCGGGACTGTAGTAGAAGTTATCCAACACCTTCTCCCAGCGCTTCATGGTGACACAATGATGATGGACCCTGGCTCTATCGTTTATTTATAAGGGGTATATCTTGGGCCGGAGTTTCTTTCTGATTTTCTTCATTGGCTTTCACAGTGTCCATGGTAAATGACCAGTCCAACTCGTCTGATGACCGCTTGATAAGCACTTCATCCAAATCTACCACGGCATCTTCCAATGCAGACCATAGATCAGGGTGAAGGGTAAAATGCACTGTACCCCCATCTAACCGAGCCAATTGAGCAAAGAAAGGGCCGCGTCGGATGTACACATCGTGACACAAGTGGATGAGATCGCCGTCCAGTTCACCAGACAACACCCGTTTGAATTTGGTCCTGCCCTCTCGGGACAGACGAATGTGAGCCGGGCACGGTTGTGTAGGGTCCGCATCACAGATGTCTCCCACCACCTCCTCCATGATATCGACCTTATCCGCATACACGTGCAGGAAAACCTCGGGGGTCAAGCTGAGATACGCCAGTATCATATGCTCCGCCATGATCAGTACGTGAATGGTACCAGAGTTGACTGTCTCTCGTATTTATAGGGAGAACCCCGTGAGATCAAAGGATCAGGTGGTCATGTCACTGGGCTGACTGAGTGTAGCCGGGTAATCAATGGCATCGTCGTCGTCGGGTTCATGTAGTTGTTCATGGGGTTCTGCCGCCGATTCTCTCAGGGCACGAGCCCACTCCAACTGGTGTGATGATCGCTCGTCCGATGTAAACAGCTGGTCCACAATAGGCACCACTTTCTCCAAGGCTGTCCACAGATCGGGGACTAGGGTGAAGCCTCGCGTAGGGTCTTGGTAGCGGCCCAGGCGTGGGAAGAAGGGTCCACGGTATACGTAGATGGCATTGTCTATGTGGATGACGTGTCCATCGAGCTCGCCGCTCAACACCCGTTTAAATTTGGTCCAGCCGTCACGGTGTAGCGTCACCGTATTCGATACGGTCTCAGCGGGCGACCAGCAAACATCTCCACGGTCTTCCACGAGGGTGACTTTATCTTCATAGACGTGTAACCCCACCTGGAGTGTAAGGGACAGGATGGCTCGTAGGACGGGTGACATGCTTGACCCAATGACGAACGGTGAATGACACACACTCTGTCTGACCCTCGTATTTATAGTGTCAATTACAACACATATAAGGGAAGTGGGAAGAGGTGCCGACATACTGACTGCGTCACATGACTTCACAGAATACCACAGCGCCAGGGTCAATAGGGCACAGACTATTGTGAGGCCAACCAGCCGGCGCTGGTTCCGGCGTGAGCGCTCCTGGTCCATATCCCGAGCATCAAGGATGGCTGTCATAGTCCAGTAGTGGTGAGTGATGGCACACCTCTCCATCGAGTGCACTCTGTCGAGGACCGCTTCTGTGAACTCGTTCAGGATCTGGCGTCGCCCCTCGTTGTCGTCGCCATCTGCAAACATGGACCGGACCACTGCTCGGTAACCCGTGAATGAATTCACCGCGGTGGCATGCTGTAAAAGGCGAGTCGCATAGGGCTGGATCTCCGCCATGGCTCTGCAACCGTAGAAATGAAGGTGTGTGATCCAGAGAGACGTGTTTTATAGACCAGATGTAGCTCTACGGGTGTAGTCCGTGATACGTACTATTCTGATGGGTTAGTCCAAAAAAGGGAGCAACAACAACAACACAGATTACAGGTCAATCCTTTTTATTATGCGTGAACAACATAGAAATGCATGTAATGACCTGTCTGTGGGGGTTTCCCACAATGGCGTTCACCTTCGTGCCTTTTCGGGTACGTCCGTGTCTTTTCGTTAAAGTCCGTGTATTTTCGGTAAAGTCCGTGTCTTTTCGGATCGGTGACGTCCGTGTCTATCATCCGGGTACTTCGCGTCTGCGCAATGCGGCTCAGTCCTACACCAGTACACCAGTCTCGATCCTCGACTTGGGGTAGAGTGTGCTAAAAATATATTACCAGCTAGCGTGCTATAAAAGGGAAGCGGCCTTGCCGTTTCATCAGACACTCTGTCAACCACCAAGATGTTCACTTGCACAACTTGCCAGAAGCAGTTTAATCGTCTAGATAATTTACGACGCCACGAGGCCTCCACCCATAACGATGCACGGTATACTTGTATAACCTGCGCACGGTCATTTAATCGGGAGGATCATTTACTGCGCCACGAACGCTCATTCCACGACGGCGCGACGGAACAATGTAAGGATTGTGGTGAACTCGCAGTCAGTTAAGACGGCATCAGCGTTTGATTCATGCCCCGTCTCCACGGTTTTGGCGACAACTTCCTACTGAAGAGGAGCCGCGGAAGGTGAGACCCAGTGAAGATAAGCCCGGGGAGACGAACGCCACTGGTGATGCGATGACGGAGAGCCCGCCTATACCCACAGTTGGGAAGAGCCTGGATTTCCAGCCGGACCCCACCGTTACGGTTTCGAGTGATACGTCATACATCGAACATTTTCTGGACGAGCCCATAAATGTTCCTAGCGATCTCTTACCCGAATATCATCCAGAGAGTGACATTTCTCGGCGCCATTGGACCATGACACGGCACTGTTTCCACCGTCATCGCCCTATTCAAGATATATACAATTTCCCACTGACCAAGCTCACGCGTCTACGCAGCTACGTGGAAACCATCTTCAATGACCAACCTACGGCCTTCACGTTAAATGTAGCATTTGGGTACATCTTATGCCATAAGATGACGGGTGAATTGCGCTATTTCTATTCCAGTGCCATCCACCCAGTGTACGACCAACCGTTTACCATCATTGACCGGAGGTCACTAGAGATGATGCTGGACCAAGTGGAACAATTGGATGTCTTGGGATGGGCCCAACAACAACGACCCAACACCAAGTGGACAGTGAAGAGGGTGACCAATGTTACATTTTTCCTTACCAAGGTGATTCACCACCGCCATCGGTTGAATGCGTCACTCGTGCACTGATGAATACCATAACATGCCGTACATGTCTACATGCTGATCATTGACTTGAGCTCAGTAAACATTAAATCTGACGGTGCGTTAAAACATGGTGTTTGATATTTCAATTTGTTTTGCTGTGAACATACTAAACATACCCAGGGCGGCTCCCCCAGCTTGGGTATGATGTAACATTGGGGATAATAAACTGTATGAACATTGCTGAACTTGTCGTTATTCATATTGGACCGTCTGACCTGGAGGTGACCATCTGACCTGACATGCGTCCGCGCGCGCACTGCCGGTGATGACGCGCACCTCCGGAGAACTCGCGCGCCCTGCGGCCGGAGAACCCGCGCGCGCGCGCCGCTCGCGCTGGGGGGCCGGGGCGGGAAAAGGTCCCGGAGGTTGAACATACGGACGTCTAAGGGGAAACATTGGAACTCTTCTATGTTTGGAGGTAGTTTTTTAGTGAAAACCCGGAAGTGACGTCACAACTCCCACGTGATCTGCGCAGCAGAATGGAAACGACATCCTAGTGTAACTCCCTCACCTAGGCTTCACATGGATACCTCACTCGATCCCATCGACCCACTAGGGGCCCACCTACACCCCAACACGTTTATTTCTATACTACGGCCAGACTGCGCATGCGCAGAAATCTGATAGTTCAACCCCACACCCAGCCCATCAGATGCCCCTTCACGAATGCTTCACTTTGATACCTCACTCGACCCCATTGGACCATTCGTGGCGCCCCTAGCTCCAACACGTCTAGCGGGACCCATACAGGGTCCAGTTTTCGACACTAGGTGACCACATCCCGACAAAAATGGCCAATTTTCGACATCGGATGTGCCGCCATCTTGGATATGTCCCATAATGCACCGGGTCAAAATACTCGCTTCTGATTGGCCGAGAGCTCCGTGGCGGATTTGAAATACTCGCTTCTGATTGGACGAGAGCTCCGCATTGCATCTGCGCATGTGCAGAATGATATTCCTACCGCACACCCAACCCATCAGATGCCCCTTCACCTGGGCTTCACTTTGATACCTCATTCGACCCCATTGCACCATTAGGGGCTCCCCTACATCCCAAAACGTCTATGCGCATGCGCAGAATGGTGATAACGCCCGAGCCGCTAGTCCAGTCAGATGCCCCTTCACATAAGCTTCACTTGGATACCTCACTCGACCCCATCGGACCATTAGTAGCTCCCCTAGCTCCCAACACGTCTATTTCCATACCCTTGGGCCACCGCGCATGCGCAGAAGGCCGATATTTCAACCCCACACCCAGCCCATCAGATGCCCCTTCACATAAGCTTCACTTTGATACGTCACTCGACCCCATTGGGCCATTAGTAGCTCCCCTAGCTCCAACACGGCTATTTTCATACCCTTGGGCCACCGCGCATGCGCAGAATGACGCTATGTCAACCCCACACCCAGCCCATCAGATGCCCCTTCACATAAGCTTCACTTTGATACCTCACTCGACCCCATTGGACCATTAGTAGCTCCCCTAGCTCCAACACGGCTATTTTCATACCCTTGGGCTACCGCGCATGCGCAGAATGACGCTATGTCAACCCCACACCCAGCCCATCAGATGTCCCTTCACCTAAGCTTCACTTTGATACCTCATACGACCCCATCGGACCATTATTGGCTTCGCTAGCTCCAAAACGGCTATTTTCATACCCTTGGGCCACCGCGCATGCGCAGAATGACGCTATGTCAACCCGCTAGCCCAGTAAGATGCCCCTTCACATAAGCTTCACTTTGATACCTCACTCGACCCCATCGGACCATTAGTGGCTTCGCTAGCTCCAAAACGTCTATTTCCATACCCTTGGGCCACCGCGCATGCGCAGAATGACGCTAGTTCAACCCCTCATCCAGCCCATCAGATGCCCCCTCACATAGGCTTCACATTGATACATCACTCGACCCCACTGGACCAGTAGTAACTCCCCTAGCTTCAAAACGGCGATTTCCATACCCTTGGGCCACACGAGTTGTCTCCCTTGCGTCAGTGTGTGCAGATGGCGCTATGGTTAGGATCGACGCCGTGATGTGGAAAGGGCGTCCCCACACCATCCTGGAGCCGCCATTTTGTTTGTTGATTTTCTGCGGAGATGCACGGGACAATAAACGCTCGACCCTAGGGTGGTACAGATGCTAGACTGATCCTATTAACATGGTACAACACCTATAGATTATGTTTATTATTATTATATGGCTTAGAGTTTTTTTTGAGGGTAATGTGAGGGGTTTTTCTCCCCGTGACCTCCCCACCGCCTCGTTTGCTCCCTTGCGCCGCCATTTTGTACACACACGCCGCCATTTTGGACACACACGCCGCCATTTTGTACACACACATCCACAGAACGCCGAGCCAGTGACGTCATATGCAAATTTTTGAGGTCAAATTTTACTCGCTTCTCATTGGCTGTCACCTCCTCGTTTCCTCCTCAATTATGCAAATTTCTGAGGTCAATAGGACCTTAAATCAGTTTTCCCTACTACTGAGAGGCGCTATAAAGATGTTATCCTGCAGGTGCCAGTTGCTCCAAGTGAAGTGGAAATGATTACTTGGACTTCAGTGAACACGGGAAAATATTACAAAGTGAAAGGACCACTAGAAATATCAATCTCGAATCCAGAGTCATCCGGTCCTGTTCTCCCTACAGACTCTGGTTGCACGGTCAGCATTACAGCTTCCCATTGGATAATGCACGAACGCATAGAACGTGGAACATAACGTAGACGTATCTGTGGTGGAGATCATGCATGTGACCCGACGTCACACAGGTGACGCGTTTGAGACGTGACGTCGTCTGTTTGTATTGTTGCGATTAATTTTCAATTATGACGTTATGTCGGTGTTGTTGTTGTTTGACATTTCGCAAAGGATCACGGGACCAAGAATCTTGGCAAATCGAACGACCGTGTTACCAGGGGTCAGATGAAGTGCGGCCATTTTCCTGCGACGGAAGCGACCCCTGGTGGCGAGGTTGTAGAAATATGAAACTGGAATAACCTACGAACAGAGATGGATCACATGTACATGTGTATATTGAATTGCAGTTGTGTATACAATTACAGTTGTTTGGCTGCAATTCTTTGCTACAGTGCAAAACCAGTAATACTGTAGCAATTTTAGTAACTAAAAAAATCTTTCTGAGCAGCTGTGTAATGAGATAGGTCTGTCACCCAGATCTTGTACGGCTACTATTTACCCCGCCTTCAGGAAGTTTGTTCTTGATATGTCCTACATGTAAACTGTGGCAACAAAGCTTAAGGGTACCACCGTTTCATGTTACACCCATGTTGCGTTTGATGGACTGAAAATTACACTTGTTCATGGACTGTTTTATTAAAGTATTTGGTTTAATGTGTTTACATTAGAGTAGAATGGCGCCAGAATCATCCATTGTTAACTTGTTGGTTTGACATCTTATTCTCCAATGCACTGATATTTCAGGATCAAAGAACTGTATACCAATCTGAATGTAAATATATATTGAACATTTTACCACTGACTTTCCTTTTGTATAAACTAATATAAGTTGAATATAATAGTCTTCCGTTAGTTTCCACTCCATTTCCGCCTGTAATCCAGTTAATTTTTTATGTAGAAAAGGGCACGGAAACTGGATGGAAACCTGCTGGAAAATTGTAGTTCTTCACCTGTTTCTGCTGTGTTTCCGCGTCGTTTCCAGTACAGAAACCAGCAGAGCGTTACGGTTTCCAACCAGTTTCCACTCCATTTCAGCCTGTAATCCAGTTAATTTCCTATGTAGAAAAGGGAGTGGAAACTGGATGGAAACCTGATGGAAAATGGTAGTGCATCACCTGTTTCTGCTGTGATTCCGCTTAGTTTCCAGTGTGGAAACCAGCAAAGCGTTACTGTTTCCAACCAGTTTCCACTCAGTTTCCGCCTATAAACCAGTTGGTTTCCTGCGGAATCTTGGCGGAAACTGATTGGAAACTGTAACAAGTTCATATTGCGCACCCTGGATTCCGCTCCGTTTCCGCATTGGCACACATCAGTTTACGTAAGGTTTCCATCTTGTTTCTGACCAGTTTACAATTTGGAAACTTGGTCAGAAACAAGGCGGAAACTGGTTGGAAACCTTTTAAGCACGGTCTGTTTCCAACCGGTTTCCGCTTATTTTCCGCACCGCTCTATTTAGGTATTTCATGTTTCCAGCCTGTTTCCGCTCTGTTTCTATTGCGGAAACCAACAGAGTGTTACAGTTTCCAACCAGTTTCAATCCTGTTTCCGGCCCACTTTCCACATAATTTCCGCTGCGGAATCTTGGCGGAAACAGCTTGGGAACTGTAACACGTCCACTATTCCGCACCTCCGGAATCCTGGGTTCCGCTCAGTTTCCGCTTGGCATGCTCCATGGTTTCCGCCCAGTTTCTGTCCAGTTTACAATTTGGAAACTTAGTCGGAAACTAGGCGGAAACTGGTTGGAAACCTTTTAAGCACGGTCTGTTTCCAACCTGTTTCCGCTCAGTTTCCGCTTGGCATGCTCCATGGTTTCCGCCCAGTTTCTGTCTTGTTTCTGTCCAGTTTACAATTTGGAAACTTAGTCGGAAACTAGGCGGAAACTGGTTGGAAACCTTTTAAGCACGGTCTGTTTCCAACCTGTTTCCGCTCAGTTTCCGCTTGGCATGCTCCATGGTTTCCGCCCAGTTTCTGTCTTGTTTCTGTCCAGTTTACAATTTGGAAACTTAGTCGGAAACTAGGCGGAAACTGGTTGGAAACCTTTTAAGCACGGTCTGTTTCCAACCTGTTTCCGCTCAGTTTCCGCTTGGCATGCTCCATGGTTTCCGCCCAGTTTCTGTCTTGTTTCTGTCCAGTTTACAATTTGGAAACTTAGTCGGAAACTAGGCGGAAACTGGTTGGAAACCTTTTAAGCACGGTCTGTTTCCAACCTGTTTCCGCTCAGTTTCCGCTTGGCATGCTCCATGGTTTCCGCCCAGTTTCTGTCTTGTTTCTGTCCAGTTTACAATTTGGAAACTTAGTCGGAAACTAGGCGGAAACTGGTTGGAAACCTTTTAAGCACGGTCTGTTTCCAACCTGTTTCCGCTCAGTTTCCGCTTGGCATGCTCCATGGTTTCCGCCCAGTTTCTGTCTTGTTTCTGTCCAGTTTACAATTTGGAAACTTAGTCGGAAACTAGGCGGAAACTGGTTGGAAACCTTTTAAGCACGGTCTGTTTCCAACCTGTTTCCGCTTATTTTCCGCACAGCTCTATTTGGATATTTCATATTTCCAGCCCGTTTCCGCGCTGTTTCCAGTGCGGAAACCAGCGGAGTGTTACAGTTTCCAACCGGTTTCAATCCTGTTTCCGGCCCAGATTCCGCATAATTTCCGCTGCGGAATCTTGGCGGAAACAGCTTGGAAACTGTAACACGTCCACTATTCCGCACCTCCGGAATCCTGGGTTCCGCTCAGTTTCCGCTTGGGGTGCTCCATGGTTTCCGTGCAGTTTCCATCTTGTATCTGTCCAGTTTACAATTTGGAAACTATGCGGAAACTGAGCGGAAACTGGATGGAATCCGGTTGTTTCCACCCTGTTTCCGAATTCGGAAACTGGCACATTTCACCCAGTGATATATCAGCAGCATTATGTATTCCAATGGGTACTAATTGTGCACCCCTGTTGGCTAACCTGTATCTGGTCTCTTATGATATGACTATATATATAGACGATCTTCTCGCTGTGGATAATCGCTCTTTATGTGACGCAGTGAAGGATATATATCCACCTTCACTGGATTTGAAGGAAACTACAGATGGTCCTAGTGGCACATGTTATTTAAACATATCTCTATAAAAATGAAGCGGGCATCCTCTCTCGTCTTTATGAAGAAGAGATGATTAAAATTTCGACTTCGTAAACTATCCCTATCTGGACAGTAATATAGCAGAGGGAACTATCCCTTTCTGGATAGTAATATTCCAGTGGGACCTGCATATGGCGTATACATATCTCGCTTAGTAGCATTTGCTAGATCCTGTGTTAAATGTGATGATTTTAATCAACGTCACAAAACATTGTTGCAGAAACTTATAAAACAGGGCTATTCCACCAAGCGCCTCCACTCAAAGTTTCTCAAATTTGGCGATACATATCGCATACTGATAGCAAAATACGAACGTAGCGTGCAAGATCTATGGCGCTACGTTTCGTAACTTGTGTCTAATTCCGCTTAACCCGGGGCTAGGGGCCGTATGAACCCATGTAATTCAAGATCCTCATGGTACTCATATGAACAGTCACAATCAAAGCGTGACTGAGATACATCTTTTTTTAGATGACGACTCTATAACGAATATTATGGATTAAGAATACTGATCAGCGATACGGATTTGATATTTTTGGAACATCATGATGTCTTGCCGGCATCATTGAAAACTGTTGACCGCTTCTCTCTTGCAGGAAACAAGCCTATGTTTATGTATACTATGATTGTCTTTTTGAATTTGGTGCTAATACCGTTATGTGGAAAATGGAATAGGTCTTTGGATTATGGACGCGGATATTCTCTAATGGACGACGGCTGGATTATGAATGACGGACTAGACGCTTGTAACCTGTCTAAGGCGTATACATATCTCGTCTAGTAGCATTTCTTAGATCCTGTGTTAGATGTGACGATTTTAACCAACGCCGCAGAACATTATTACAGGAACTTGTAAAACAGGGCTATACCACCAAGCGCCTCCACTCAAAGTTTTTCAAATTTGGCGATACATATCGCATGCTGATAGCAAAATACGAGCGTAGCGTGCAAGATCTGTGGCGTTACGTTTCGTAACTTGTGTCTAATTCCGCCTAACCCGGGGCTAGGAGCCGTATGAACCCATGTACTTTAAGATCCCCAAGGTGCTCATATGAACAGGCACAATCAAAGCGTGACTGAGATACATTATTCTCCAGATGACGACTTTACAACGATTATTATGGATTAAGAATACTGATCAGCGATGCGGATTTGATATTTTTGGAACATCATGATGTCTTGTCGGTATCATTGAAAATTGTTGACCGATTCTCTCTTGCAGGAAACTAGCCTATGTTTATGTATACTATGATTTTTTTGAATTTGGTGCTAATACTGTTATATGGAATAGGTCTTTGGATATTCTTTAATGGACGACGGCTGAATTATGAATGACGGACTAGACGCTTGTAATTATTCAAAACTGCTAAGCTGTTGATCTTGATACTAAACAGAGTAGTAGACAAAATACTGCCCTGTGGGACGTCCTGATCCTTCTCGAAATGATCAGACATGGTTGTACCCAAGCAAACTTGGAATTGTCTATCAAAAATTGTCTTGTCTTCTAAAAGTTAGGTATAAAAATGGGTAAACGACCCTTTAATCCCATAATATGAAGGTCTTTTAGAATCCCATATTTCCATGTAGTATCATAGGCTTCTTCTAAATCAAAAAAGATAGAAACCACATGTCTGTTCATGGCGAAAGCATTCTTGACATTGGAATCTAATCTGACTAAATCATCAAGATACTTTTATTTTTACGCACACCAACTTGAATATCAGTAAGTTACTTTTCAGTTTCAGGGTACCAAACAAGGCGATCGTTTATCATGCGTTCCATTGTTTTACAAACGCAGCTAATCAGAGAAATCGGACGATAATTACCAGGGTCTGTACGGTCACGGCCAGGCTTTGGTACTGGTATAACAGTGGCATTATGCCATGACGATGGAAAATCTGTTTTCACCCAAAGTCTGTTGAGTATGCGTGATAGGATTTCTGGAGAAGATGCGGGTAGATGCTTCAAAATTCGATAATGAATATTATCAGGGCCTGCAGCAGAATCGTTACCTTTCTGGAGAGAAGCATGAAGTTCCTCAATTGTAAACAAAGCGTTATATCCTTCCCTGTTATTGGAGGAAAACTAATTTCATATTTCTCCTATCATTTTGAAAATTGCAATTTAAGTACATAGCTGACGAAGACTTTTTGGCAGTTGTTTGGCCTATCTTATTTGCGATTTCTTCTCTGTCAGTTATCACCTGATTTCCATCGTTGGGATGATGAACACTGGCCTTGGATCTTTTTCCTTTGATTCTTCGGACCATATTCCAAATTTTTGTTATGGAAGTATGTGTATTAATCTTAGAAACCTAATTTTTCCATGCATCACGTTTGTACTGTTTCATTGTTCTACGAGATTTAGCTCTAGTAACTCTGAGATCTTTAAAATTTTCAGAAATAGGATGTCTGCGGAAACACCGTTCAGCTTCCTTCGTACATTTTCTTGCTTCTTTGCAGTCATCGTTAAACCATGTTCTTTAATATGTGCAACTCTTGAATTAGAACACATATAAGGGAAGTGGGAAGAGATGCCGACATACTGACAGAGCCACATGACTTCACAGTATAGTTTTCTTTTTAACCTATTCTAAAGCACATACCAAGAATCTAGCGATTCGTGATATGTGTTTTATCTCAGGTACGCTTTTGTTGTACCTGTTCATGTGGCAGCTTGGATGACATGACCACACGGCCCCTAGCACCGGCAAAAACTGCTCGGACAACTCATATATTGGTAATTGGTGAGCTGTGTCGCTGTGACAGCTCGTGCACTGGGGATTGGTGAGCTATTGAAGACGTTGGTATGGTTTGGTTAGCAATTTCAATCTGTATGTCTGAGAATAACTGTATAGGATCTGGAACGTCAGCGAAAGAGACTGTAGTTTTTGTAAACAAAGATTTTCAAAATCTAGCCAATTTGCTTCTTTAAAATTACACTTTGTTGAAGGGTGGTCATCAGCTGAATGAACAACTTTTAAAGCAGTGGGAAAGTGATAACTTCCACAAAGGTCATCATGAACAGACCAAGTAAATTCTTCGAGGATAGGAATGTTACAAAGTGAGATATCCAATGCTGAATAACTTCCATAATTTGAGGACAAGTGCGCGTAAGAACCATCATTATAAATACACAAAGAATTATTTGATATAAAATCTTCACAAATTTTACCTTTACAGTTCTCTTCGTTGACCGTTAAAATCACCCATTAATAAACAAGGTTTTGGGAGCTGATTGTTCACTAAGACGGAGACCACCAGAACAAGGTATGTACACTGTGCATAATGTGAAAACAGAATTAAAAGTACTACGAAATGCTACAGCTTGTAAGTCTGTCACTAAGTCAACAGGACTGTGTAAAACCCCACTTTAATCAATTACAAGCGTCTAGTCCGTCATTCATAATCCAGCCGTCGTCCATTAGAGAATATCCGCGTCCATAATCCAAAGAACTATTCCATTTTCCACATAACAGTATTAGCACCAAATTCAAAAAGACAATCATAGTATACATAAACATAGGCTTGTTTCCTGCAAGAGAGAAGCGGTCAACAGTTTTCAATGATGCCGGCAAGACATCATGATGTTCCAAAAATATCAAATCCGTATTGCTGATCAGTATTCTTAATCCATAATATTCGTTATAGAGTCGTCATCTAAAAAGAAAAAGATGTATCTCAGTCACGCTTTGATTGTGACTGTTCATATGAGTACCATGAGGATCTTGAATTACATGGGTTCATACGGTCCCTAGCTCCGGGTTAAGCGGAATTAGACACAAGTTACGAAACGTAATGCCATAGATCTTGCATGCTACGCTCGTATTTTGCTATCAGCATGCGATATGTATCGCCAAATTTGAGAAACTTTGAGTGGAGGCGCTTGGTGGTATAGCCGTTTTATAATTTTCTGCAACAATGTTTTGTGACGTTGATTAAAATCGTCACATTTAACACAAGATGTAGCAGATGCTACTAGGCGAGATATGTATACGCCATATGCAGGTCCCACTGGAATATTACTGTCCAGAAAAGGATAGTTTACGATGTCGAAATTGTAATCCTTTCTTTTGTCATAAAGTCGACGAGATTGAAGGCCCGCTTTATTTTTATAGAGATATAGGTCTAAATATGATGTGCCTGAGAGCTATATGGCTGCTTTTTAGTCGCCAGACTTCATCAATTTTTGCCACCTTTTGTGTATCGCTCCAATTTATTACCTGAACAGGGTAGGATTCTGCTGGTGGACTTTTAGTCCCTGGGGCCCGCCCTCTGTACATGTCACTCGACAAATATATGTAGGTTTATTGTTTTGGTGGGAAACTTAATCCGTACGACATCGGGCATTACAGGTTAGTTTCTCTGAGTATTCTTGCATTTACTAGATTACCCCATGTTGTGGCGGTCACTCCATCAGACGTCCACGTCCAGTGATCCATTAACATCAGATGAGTTGTTTGAGCTGATCTGTCATCACAGCTCCCGTGCTAGCGCAAGGGCGTAGACAAGTTGTCAGGTTTAGGGGGGCTTGAGAGTGGGAGAGTCTGAGAGGGGGGTATCCCCCCTCGCAGCTTAAGATTTTTTTTTGAAAGTTGATGGTAAATTGGCACTCTCTGGAAGCATCTGAGTAGTATAACATTGTAACAACTGAACCTTGATTTATGCCAAAATGTCTCATAACAATGACGATCACTGCAATGATATACAAGCTGAAATGATCAATCAGTCTCAGGTTTGCACTGTAATTCAAGTTAATCCTTAGACAATACTATCCTGCTCCCATAGCAGCGGATGGCTGCATTGACGCGTGGCTGAGCACATGAGCTCTGGCTGAGCACATGAGCTCTGGTTCATTAATCGGGTTGCTTTGCTATCTTTTTAAGATAGGAAATATTTTTAATCGATGATAACTGGGCTATTTTTGACCTGCAGTTGTCAGACTTATCAAAAATGTTAGCTTAGTGGTCCTCTCTTGGAATAGTAACTTACCATATTTACACAGCTTTTAAACCATGACTTTGGGTCTACTGTCTGTCCCGGATAATATATCTCGGACGTTTTCGGCGATATTTCTGGGACAATATATCGGACAACATTGAAGCTTCACACAGTAGATAAAAAATGCTAAATTTATTCCAAAATATCAAAAAAAATCCTTCCAGTAGTTCTCAATAAATCGCGAAAACAAAAATTAGATGGAAGATTTGTGAGTTATATTTTTGACGTCATGACGTCCAGCTTGCATGTTATAACAATGGCAGATCAAAGTCATCGTGACCCCAAAATAACATGGTAGGTATCGGTGATTTTCGTCAATTCTCAACAAATTTTAATGAAAGACAGGAATAAAATTAGTGTTTTTTTAGTTTATAGACTGTGAAGTTTCAATGTTGTACGATAAATTGTCTCCAAAATATCGCCGAAAACGTCTGGGATTTATTATCTGGGAAAGACAATAGGTTTATTTCTAAGATTTCTATATGAAAAGTATAGTTGAGAGTTTGTATATCTCTTGCTTGTGATTAAAAACTACTGAACAAATGACTGGGATCTCAACTGAAAAACAAAACAAGTTTATAGTGAAAAAGTTACGAAAAATTCTGCTCACTAGTAGTTTTGATGTTTTTCGTCCAAATTTGATTGGATTTCGTGCACAATATTCCATTCTCGGAGACGGTCGCACAAGATTGAAGCCCGAAATCGTCAATCTATGGCTTTGGTCACTGATCAATTGCAATCTTATTTTAGGCCTAATACACTGGCGGTGATAAGTTTACTTCTCCGGTATTAATTGAATAAGATACGTGATCTTATAAGCTATGTTAGCTTTCTTTTTCTTTCTTTCTTTCCTTTTTTCGTTTGTTTGGTTGTGTTTTTTTTTGGGTTTTTTTTTGCCGGCCGTCAAAATTTGGGGGGGCTCAAGCCCCCCCCCCCCAAGCCCCCCGTTGTCTACGCCCTTGTAGCGTATCTAATTCTGCTTAAGCCGGTGCTAGGGGCTGCGTGGATACTTCACATATTCTTCACATGAACAGTTGCAATAAAATCGCGACGGAGATCTAAAGCTACGTCCAAGAATCCACCGTATTCAGGGTTTGCATTTTAGGTGCCGAGGAACGCCTTTCTGTAGAGTCATATTGTTGCTTTTTAGTCGCCAGACGTCGTCAATTCTTTCCATCTCTTGCATATCGCTCCAATCCCATATTCCGAATATTGACGTGCACCCCTCCTTACAACCTATTCACCACCAGCGCACTCCAGCCATGGACATCCGATGGTAACAGCACTTCACAAGGGCGTAGACAAGTTGTGAAGTTTGGGGGGGCTTAGGGGGAGAGTCTGAGAGGGGGGTATCCCCCCTCGCAGCGTAGATTTTTTTTTTGAAAATTGATGGTAAATTGACGCTCACTGGGGGCATTTGAGCGGTAAAAGTTGACCTTTTTTTTGCGAAAATCTCTATATAACAGTGGCGATCACTACACTGATATACAAGGTGAAATGATCGTTCAATCCGGGATTTGCACTATATTAATTCAAGTTATTTCTTAGATAATACTATTTTGCCTAGATAGCAGGGGCGGTGTTTTGATGCGTGGTTTACCGCATGAGTTCTTGTGGTCGTTCTGAAGTTGCCAAACTTATCAAAAATGTAAAGTTAGGGGTCCTTTCTTGGAATAGTAGCGAAAAGTATCCATATTCATCATATTTACACCAGTTAAATAGTGACTTTGTGTCTGGGTTAGATTTTTTACCTATATTTCTAGGGTTTCTCTGTGAAAATTATTCGAGAGTTCGTATCTCTCGTTTGTGAATAAATAAATACGGGACAAATGACTGGGATCTCAATTAAAAAAAAGTTTATGGTGAAAAAGTTATGAAAAAATCTTTTCAGCCAACGTGTTGACCTTTTTCGTCCAAATGGGCGATATTTGATTGAATTGGAGCACATTATTCGTTTCTCGGAGAAAATCACACGGAATCTTTGAGTCCGATATCGCCAAACTGTTGCGTTGTTCTCTGACCGATTGCAATTATTCTAGTCCTTCTGGTAAGCATTGTTGATTTTACTTCCCCTGTAATATGCAACAATTGATAAAGATATGTGACAAGCTAAACATTTACTTCTCTGCTATGTTTCCTTTTTGTTTCTTTCTTGCTTTCTTTCCTTTTTTCTCCCTTTTTGTTTTTTTTTCTTTTCTTTTTGTTATTTTTTTTTGACGGACGTCAATATTTGGGGGGGCTGAAGCCCCCCCAAGCCCCCCCTTGTCTACGCCCTTGCTTCATCTGCCTCATCGCGGATCCGACGGGGCCAGACAACCATCGCCCGGGTCGTGTGGTGTTACAGAGAATGGCAGTCAGCGTATGCGACGATGCTCAAACGTTACCTTTGTTTTAGGGCTTTCCACTCTGGCTGAATTGAACTAGACATCTTAATCTTTGTCGATGATCTCATAGCAGAATACGATGCTCACTTGACCCAGCTGTTTACCAAAGGCAATAATCATTGACGGTTCAGCGTGATCTACCTTGTGCAGAATATGTTTAGTTAAAACAAAAAGCATCGGAGCATTAGTTTGAATGTCCACTAACTGGTGGTGTTCAGAAACCCGAGAGACATCATTCAACTGTTACAAATGTATCCCGGGCGCACACAGTTTAGATTGGAAGCATGAGATGCGGCGTTCTGACAACGCGAGTATATGCTCATCAACCTGAGACAAGCCACCCCGGCCATCTCCGACTGCTTACCCAGGTCTTACAGGAGAGAACAAACTGGTGTATATCACGAAAGTATAAAGCATCGGCTTACTTTTCAAGCCTCAAGAGCGTTTAGTAAATATACCAAAGCGGCTCCATCGTCTTGGGCATGATGTAACCGAGGAGAAAATAAAATGGTTGACACGCAATCAATGTTGATTTTCTTTCTCTCTCGTTCTCTTTCCTGATGAAAGGGCAACATATGCAGTATGGGTATAATTATGATGCATTTGGTTACTTAAATACTCAATATGTCTTAGAAGATAGAAGATGACACATATCGTATAGACATGTATCTACTTTGGATTGATCGACTCTCCTTTCTACTATTCCTCACCAGGACCTCATTGTAAAACCGAAGTTCATTAATAATATCGGTGTTCAATGAAAGTGATCACCGGTATGTTAATGTCAGAGGTCATAAGTCATTCTTCTGTCCTACTGCACGAAAAGGACATCATTCAACGGAGGTTTCATTGTTAATAGAATTGCTTGAATTTCTCTTACACAATATCTATGTGAAATTTGGATAGAAACTGTGCACCAGTTTTGGCGTACAAGCGTCTAGTCCGTTATTCAATATTCAACGTCGTCCATTAAAGAATGTTCGCGCATAATCGGTTGAACTATATCATGTACAATGTATATCTGTTCTTAAATGAATACGCCTATATGTTGAAATTGTCAAAGGATAACCATTCCTAAGCTCTTTCCTTCTCATTCACCAAACGCTATTTTGACGATCCTTAGCACTGAATAGTCCCTATATTAGCAACGCTTCACTGGATTTGAAGGAAACTACTAATAGCCCATATGGCACATCATATCTGGACCTATACCTTTGCAAGAATGATCAGGACTTTCCTCACGATTATAATTTTGACATAGCTACCCATTTCTTGATACCATTATTAAAGAAGGACATGCATACGGTGTATGAACAATCACTAACAAAGCTTTGCTGAGGTACATACTCTGGAAAAGACATTTTATTCGTTCATTTGGATAAAGAGTAATGGTCCGCGATTAACATTTTATGTATAGAACATCATCATGTCTTGCTTACATCATTGAAAACTGTTGACCGCTTGTCTCTTGTAGGAAACTATCTTGCGTTTTTTTTTTTTATTTCATATACATTTGGATTTGGTGCAATTTGGTGAAATAGGTCTTTCGATTATTGACGTCGGATCTGACGCTTGCTATTCACACTTCCGAAATGTCAATCACCTTTCCAGCGATCGGCTGTTCACTGTTAAATCTCCCCTTGTTTGGAATCCTGCGTTGGCATTCTCCATGCTCCCTTGGATGTCTCGATAGAACAAGGCACCGTCAAGTGAGACATTTTGGCTTCTCGGGCGTACGGCAACAACGTTTCGATGTACTGATAGGTGTACATTTCGGACGATTGGAGAGATTGGAGCCAGAAATTTGCTGGACCCACACGGGCATCTTCATCGAGGCAGGTGTCGTACCCACTGACGGATTTGGCTTTATCGTGCAAGTAGTTATGGGATAAATCCAGGTAAGCTGCATGTGTTTTGGTGATGGCGAACTTGATAGGACTCGGTGATACTGGGGAGAGGCAGATGTTCCACCCATAGTCCCTCTTCGGAGCTTGTCGGGGTGGTCGCATGTGAACGGACAGCAGGTTCCAGTACGACCGTTTCAATCGACCTGTAGATAGAATTACGATAACCTCTTTGTGGAAATGTGTCAAACCGGCCAGAACGAAGGGAAACACAGCTGTTGGTTCGGCTTTGGAAAAGAGTACACATTGTTATGTTCCGTTTTCAACCTCACCCCAGCCCTAGACTACAATCATCAGCAGACCCTCACCGAGAAAGACAACCTGCGATTGGAAATCCACATCGAAACACTCGAAACCAGCAAGGTGATTTGCTACGCCGAGTTCGATAACACCATTCAAGTCGACAAGAGTCGAAACATTGCCTGCGACTATTTCACCTAACATGGGCACAGATCTCGGCCGTGCTCGAGAACGATTCGTGGATACGTACCTCTTTCAAGATTTGTTGCTCTAGACGTTTTCCAGGTAGACTGTGTGTACCCCGCCACGTTTGTCCTCAAAACAGACCCGAGGAATTGACCTGGTCAACATTGGGTTTCTGTGTAGTTGACAGCCACCTATTCATCTAACAAGGCCTCAGCAGCAGCGTGTGCGGACAGTATTCATGTTTTATCTATACCACGGTTGCCGTGGACTGAGCCTATTCAATATCGTGCAGATGTTTGAGGAGAAACCCGAGAGCGAAAACCGAAAAATACTGGTGTACGATGGGCCGCGCCACGTTTTCAATATTCAAGATTCCTTCTAAGCTTAAGCTGTTGTTCCCAAGTTCTCGTCTTGCAATTTTATTGCTTATGCGCCAGGATTTCATTGTGCTCAGTGTGAAACACCCCGAACTTGAACTAACATGTGAAATTCCAATTTTAACCTAGGTGGTATAGGTCAGATACCCAGTGGACTGAGAAGGTACGTAACCAGTGATCGAGGATGGGGCCGACTGTATGTGATGGGAGTGTATAACCCCGAAAGAGTGACAACCTTCCACCTGGACTGCTGTACAGAGAACAGACTACTCTACCAGCCGTGTGAAGTGCCTGAATACCGGTAATACTCGATGTCAGCTGGGTAGTACGTCAGCCGTTCCAAACCCTTCAATGGCTGTTTTCAGGACCATCGATTCTTTGCGAAAGAATGCGTTTCGTGGTTTTGCCTGTTTGTGTTCCTGTTCCCCGCACACATTGAAACATTTTTTATCTCTAAAGAAACCGCCAGCGCCACAAGTAGACATAGCCTCGGGTTCCATCCTTTGTCACATGGGCACGGCTCACCAGTTGATTGGTTAATAGCTGGAAAATGTTCCGAGAAATGTTCGCAGCTACGGTACCGCACACAGACGACAGAAACTTGTTTCAAGGCAAAACATGTTCGCAATATCAAACAAGTTTGATCTGAGAACATATGTTTTGGGCCCCGCACACAGCAGACAAAAACAACTCGGAACACTGCTTTTGTTCCAATACAACAAAATGTTCGCTGTGTGTGTTGGGCTTAATACAACAAGCGTTGGATGAGCGCAAAGACCTCCGTCGAGGCAATAGGGTCCGTCGAGGCAATAGGGTAGGCGAATACATCACTGAATAACGTAGGTCCGGATGCCAAGCTCAGTTCTGCATTTGTTGGACGTTAACTTCACTAATCTAATTACCCTGGGATTGAGGGTTCCCCACTAGCATGTGCAGCCAGGGATCTGGAAGTCACATTCCCCGCAAATAATTTTTGTCTGATTTCACGTACTTGAAATATTGGGGCACGGAATAGAGTATATGGATGGACAACCTGGAATACTGCATGTGATCTAGTTTATTCCTTGTCAACATCAATGTATTACAGACAATATTATGACTGAATCATGGTAACAGATATTCAAGGGTATGTCTACACTAAACTGAAAGAGGTCCATGAAGCTTATTATATTATGTTGTAAAACTCCACATGCTAATCTCTATTATGTTGCTTATTCTGAAAATAAATGAAGTTACGAAGATAAATTTAGTATGATTGCACATTGCCCTCAAATTAGAAAAAATACCTCCAGCAGTTAAAGTTAAGCCAATCATAACAATACATAACATCATGATATTGTTGTAATATCACCCATCACTGATTGTAATCTGTTAACATAGAAAGGTACACTTACTTGAAAACATGTTCTTGTATGAATTGATCTTTGGTTAAGAATTAATGCAATTAATGCATGACATATATGCACCTATTCTTTGTGTTATTCTGCATGCAGTTCATTCTGTATGTATTTTATACATGTACATATACTAGAAGTGGAATTAAAATTTGAATAAAATAATTAAAATATGTTCGTCTTTAACCTATAATCAGGAAATGAACTCTTTGTTTCTAGTACATGTAGCTAAATCATTTTAGACACATTCAAGTCTACACTTGGTCAAGGGACATAATTTTGCAAAAAAACGTATAGATCTACACTGATGCAGGCCAGAAACATACAGCTTCTTTCCTATACTTGGATAATCTTATCCATTCAAATATTCCAAGCTGGAGCTGCTACCACTCAAAACTGGCCGGCAGATATTTTATGACCTTTGATGATATTTGTGGAGCATGCTGCAGGACTTCAACTTTCATGGATCTGACATTATCCACACAATCATATTCTACATGATACTGTTGCCATAGCACCAATAAACTAGGTCGCTTTATTTATGTGTTCAAGATCCAGGAGCTACTGGGAGCTGCAGGTTTTGTAAAAGTTAGATCCAATTATTCTGAGCGAAGGAATGAAATATGGCATGGTTGTTTTAAGTTAAAACTCGGCATCTTTGGAAATGTCTGACCGATTGACACAAGTATCACCCTGCAGATGGTCATTACATGCGTAATGTTTATTTCCTGAAGAATCAGCTGATATCCAATGTGGGGGGGGGGGGGATGCACAATACTATTTGGCCGCTCAAAGGGACATTTCTCTTCAACTTGGAAAACGGAAAGGGTTTCTCCAATTCACAAGAAAGGACAGAAAGATCTTTCCAAGAACTACAGGCCTATCAGTGTTCTTCCGACACTCTCCAAAATCCTAGAAAGACATGTGGCTAATAACCTTAGGGCATACCTGAAGTACAACAATCTGTTTTATAATCATCAATCAGGTTTGGACACACTTGTGAGACGGCACTTGTGTCATTAGCAGATTCTTGGCTTCACGAGATCGACAAAGGCAATGTAGTTGGTGCTATCTTTCTAGACCTGAGTAAAGCCTTTGATTTGGTAAAGACTGGTATTTTTTGTTGTCAGTGCTTAAAGCTTATGGATATACGGACATGTCATTATCTCTCTTCAGTTCGTATCTTATTGGAAGAAATCAATGTGTTAGTACTAATGGCAAATTGTCCAGACCTGTTAGTATAGATTTTGGGGTGCCACAGGGCTCAATATTAGGACCGTTGCTCTTCATAATGTATGTGAATGATATGCCTCTTCGCATTAGCAATTCATCTTCTGTCAGATTTGATGATGATACAACACTGTTCACTGCTGCAAAGTACTTATACACTAAACTTACGCCTAAATGAAGATGTCAGTCATGTAAGTAGTTGGTGTAAAACAAACAAGATGTGTCCTAATGCAGACAAAACAAAAAGCATGATTGTAACTACTTCTTCGAAACGTCACTACTTACTCACAAATAAGTTAAATGTCTCACTAGGCGGACAGGTATTAAAAACTGTAAGTTCTGAGAAATTGTTGGGTGTTTCAATTACTGAAAACCTTGACTGGTCCGAGCACATACGAAAGGTTGAAAAACTGGTAAATTGTAAACTTTCACTGCTAGCTCGGATCAGGAAATTCCTCCCTTTAGATAAGAGGAAGATTTTTTACTATTGTTTCATCTTACCTCATTTTATTACTGTTCTAATGTATGGTCAAATGGCAATGAATGCGACATATCCGCACTTAAAGGATTACAAAAACGGGCCATGCGATTAATTTTAAATACAGATCCTGATATATCAACAAAGGATATATATGCCAAATTAAACTGGCTACCGATGACCTTGAAATTAAAATTAAATAGACTTAGCTTGTTTTGTTATTTAAATGCAGGCAAAATATTGCACCGGATTACATCTGTAATATTGTACACGATTATAAGCCTGTGAGATCCCTACGATCATCAGACCAAGGTTTTATCAATGTACCGAGGGCACGGACAGAACTTTTTAAACGTTCGTTTAGAATAAATGGCCTCGTAGAATGCAACAGTTTGCCCAGCCATATCAGAGACTGTAAAACACTTGGTGATTTTAAAAACGCATGTAAGCGACTTTTTCAACAGCAGTTTTTATCTGAATATTCCTTCAGAATAAAGAGCAGTCTTTAGTCTTTATCTGAATAATCTTAAATTAAGCTGACTGAACTTTAAAATTATGCGCCAACCCCTTCAACGATATTTATTTAGAAAATCATTTTATATGTTTTTTTTAATGAATTTTTTAGATTAGGCTGACTGAACTTTTAATTATTTGCTAACTCCTTTTTACGCTATTTATTGAGAGACTATTTTCTTCAAAAGCAGTTTTTATTTTAATATTATTAGTTAAGATGGCTAACTTTTAAATTATGTGCTAACTCCTTATATGTTATTTATCGTTCTTATTGTATATGTTGTATATTTTATGTTATGTTTTATTCAACTCGACCTGCACGAACAGAGGTTTGCACCTATTGTAGTCATCGAGTTTTAAAATAAAGATCATCTATCTCTGTCTATCTATGGCCAAGCACTGGCTCTGATTTTCACCACCTCTGTCATTTCACACCTTTCTGACCCAGCTAAACCAATCGATAGTCTGTATTGGTACTTCCCGTTCATCAAGTACATCCATTGTGTAACAGTCCTATTGCGTCTTATATCAGAAGTGATGAATCCATGACCTGTAGGTTGGAATCAATTGTATACATATAATATCAAAACTCAGTTCATTGAAAATGTTTATGCCCTTCATTATATTTCATTCTTTCATCAAACACAACAACTGGGACCTGACCATGTTACAAGAATTTGCAAAAGTATAAAATGAATACTATGAGAACTTAATCCAATCTATGCAGAATAGAATAGAATAGAATTTATTTGCTTATTTATGCCCGAGGGCTAAAAGCAATGCAATACAGATATATAAGACATTATAAGACATGATCAATGATATATATCCTGAAGAACGATGATGGATCTTGACCACTGGTTGGGTTGGAGTTCAATGATGTTCATGTTAGTGGCATGAGCATGATATGAATCCAGGATATTATAATCCAGAACAGGATTGTTTATATCAGTAACTAGTATGAAGCAATGTTTTGAGAAAGGTTCTATCCATGCTATGGAGCAATGTTTTGGGAAGGTTCTATCCATGCTATCATTCAAAAATCTCAATAATGTAGGCCTACATGTGGAATGTAGATACTCCATTGTTTTAACTACAATTCAGAATAAGTTTTCAGAATCCTACGTTTTAACAAGCAAATTTTTTTTTATCCAAAGATATCTGATGGTGTATGTGCAGACTTAATACATACAGTAGGATACATACCAACTGAACTTGAAACTGCATTATAATTCAAAAGGGTTTTGTGGCATACATGTGTCACAGCACACAATGTGGATGTCAATAAACTGTTGGGAAAAGTGAAAAGAAACCGTTTACAATGTTCTCAAACAAAAATTATCATAAAAAGTATATGTGTATTATTTATCAGCTTTATTAAATAAGTTTACAGACTCATGCAGATAGATCAATTTGACAAACAATAAACTATGATTTGATGCTTCATTACAATAATGCTGGTAAATATTTTATAAATGCACAAGAAATTCATGCCAAAATAATTAGCATGTCGCGTTAAAATACTTTAGCATGTCGCGTAAAAATATCGTGCACTACACAAAGATGTCCGTTTACGGTGTATTACAATTTCAGTAGCGTTTAATGACGATATTATATAAGCCGTCTATCGACGACGTATTATATGGACAGAGCATTGACATGTTCCATAGGACCATTACAATGTATTTTGTCATCTGCTGTTGTATTACTGGCACAGTGATCCTAAATGAGTTAGTTACACGTGTTTGATTTAGTAGTTGGCTAGTAGTAGTATAAGCGTATTACAGGTCTCATTGACCTACTTTTTTGTTCCCCCCGGTGGCGGAGTGTGGAGGAACCGGGAGGTCACGGGAGGGTCACAGAGGTCAAGTGCAGTATAGTTCCGGCAGAAAGACCAAAAAGCTACCTCCAGCACAGGAGAGTTCCAAATTTGCATATCACGTGACCCAGGGCAAAAATGTATTCCTCCGCGGTGATGCGGTCATGTCTGGCGGTGATTCGGTCTCGGGAAAAAGCTTCCGCGGAGAAAAAGTAGTCCCTAGATAAAATGGTCCGATGGGGTCGAGTGAGGTATCAAAGTGAAGCTTAGGTGAAGGGGCATCTAATGGGCTGGGTGTGGGGTTGACATAGCGGCCTTCTGCGCATGCGCGGTGGCCCAAGGGTATGGAAATAACCGTGTTGGAGCTAGGGGAGCCACTAATGGACCAATGGGGTCGAGTGAGGTATCAAAGTGAAGCTTAGGTGAAGGGGCATCTGACGGGTTGGGTGTGGGATTGAAATATCGGCATTGTGCGCATGCGCGGTGGCCCAAGGGTATGGAAATAGCCGTTTTGGAGCTAGGGGAGCCCCTAATGGTTGAATGGGGTCGAGTGAGGTATCAAAGTGAAGCCTAGGTGAAGGGGTATTTGATGGCTGGGTGGGTGCATGTAAAATTTTTCCTGAAAAAAAAAAATACGGAACACGGACTTTATCGAAAAACCTGGAAAATGACTATATGGGGTATGAGGGGTATATAGGTCGCCGGGCTTAACGGGGCTTGTCTATCAATAGAGTTATCTCCCCCTAGTTCCAGGGTGGGTGTATGTAAAAATTTTCCTGAAAAATACGGAATACGGACTTTATCCTAAATTACGGGAAAATGCCTATATGGGGTATGGGGGTATAGGACCATCCTGGGAAACCTACTTCTATACATTTGCGGTAGGGTTGTGGGGTCTCGTTTTACTCGTCTCGTCATTTAGAACATGATAAGAAGTGTCCCCGTGCGAATCAGTGAAATTTTTGAAAAAAGTCACCGAACCCCATATAGTCCCATACTGGGGTATAGGATCAATGTTTGTCCCCCTGGGAAACGTACTTCTATACATTTGCGGTAGGGTTGTGGGGTCTCGTTTTACTCGTCTCGACATTTAGAACATGATAGGAAGTGTCCCCGTGCGAATCGGTGAAATTTTTGAAAAAAGTCACCGAGCCCCATATAGACCCATACTGGGGTATAGGTTCAATGTTTATCCTACTGGGAAACCCACTTCTATACATTTGCGGTAGGGTTGTGGGGTCCCGTTTTACTCGTCTCGTCATTTAGAACACGATAGGAAGTGTTGCGGAGCGAATCGGTGAAATTTTTGAAAAAAGTCACCGAGGCCTGGGTAGGCCCATAGACCTATACTGCATGGCTATGGGTGTATAGGCCCATACGGGGTGGACATGTTGGAGTCTAGGTGGGCCACTCATGGTCCAATGGGGTCGAGTGAGGTCTTATTTTGAAGCTCTCGTGGAGGAGCACTTGACTACACTAATGGTTCGTCCGTGTTCAATAGTCTGCGCATGCGCAGTCTGGCCGTAGTATAGAAAACAGGCATTTTGGGTGCTATGTAGGGTGTGTTTGGGTTAGAGATGAGCTAATCACGGTTCGAATGGGTCGTGTGAGGTGTCAAAGTGAAGCTTGTGTGGGGTAGAGTCAGAATGGTGTGTTTTTGAATGCATGTCGCGTTAATCTGCGCATGCGCAGTTGGTTGTAGTAGGTAAAGTGGCCATTTTGGGGCAGCGAAGGAAGTTATTTGGGGTCGAGATGGGCTATTCACGGTTCGAATGCGTCCTCGAAGGTGTCATCTTGTAGTTCTCGGGGTGTACATTCCGATTTGAGGGATGTTCGCGCCATCTGTGACGTCATCGGTACGAGTAGTAGCGAAAGTGACCATTTTCGGGCAGTACATGAAGGTATTTGGGGTCGAGAGGGTGCGGTAGGAATATCATTCTGCGCATGCGCAGACGCAATGCGGAGCTCTCGTCCAATCAGAAGCGAGTATTTCAAATCCGTCACAGAGCTCTCAGCCAATCAGAAGCCAGTATTTTGACCCGGTGCATTATGGGCCATATCCAAGATGGCGGCACGTATGTTCAAGATGGCGGCACATCCGGTGTCGAAAACTGGCCATTTCGCCGGGATGTGGTCACCTAGTGTCGAAAACTGGACCTTGTATGGGTCCTGCTAGACGTTTTGACGCCATGATATAGACCGGAGAGAGAGAGAAAACAACAACAACAAGGATGACACATGAGGGAACAACAACAACAACAAGTTTTTTTTCATATAGCTTATTTTCCCCTCCATCATAACATACCCACTCTGGGGGAGCCGCGTTGGGTATGTTTACAATTCAAGAAAGACTCTTGTCCAATCAGAAACCGCCATTTGCATCTGTCCTATTCGTTCCTGTCCGTTAGATGTATTCTTGTCCAATCAGAAGTCGCCATTTCAGAGAGTTCCTTCTTCGGTCATGTTCATTCTGAACCGTTTATTCTAATCATCGTCGGACAGGCCCGGATATTCTTCGGGCAGCATGTCCTGAAACAGTTGTTTGCGCATTCTGATCGCATTTTCCAGGGCCTCGGTGGGTGGTAAACCCATATCCTCTTCCAAGTGACGCTTGGTCTTCATGATGGACCTGTGCGTGGGGTCCCCTTTCATTTCAAGCGGCAGTAAGGTATACTGTTCATAGATCGCCATGGCTGTTTTCCTGATGCGGGAGCGCATTTGGGTGTACGTCTGTTGTAAATTATCCTCTCCGGCGTCCTCGATCGCTTCAGCGTGAGTATTGATAGTTGCTGTCACAATACGATCCCAGAAGGTAGGTTCTGCCTCACTTTCCTGGGATGAAGGCTGATTCTCTGAGGTCAAGCTCTCCATATCAGTAGATAGACTGTCAGCCATCTTGGATTCGGTATCAGTCGATGCACTCTCATCAATCTCTGTATCAGTATCTGCCTCAACGGGCTCCTCAGAGTCTTCAATCCCATGTATATTTTTCTGGTGTCGCATCATATCGTAATGTCTGGTGAACGTGCGTTCACACTCAGAACAAGTATAAGCCATGTTGACGGTTGAACGTCGTCTGTGCGTGTTTTGGGAATACGCTCGCTTTTATAGACAGTAACGCCCATCAACGCTTAGCTCAACGCTTCAACGTCCTGGTGAATTAGCTCAGAAGCTCTGATTTCATGGAATTGACACCAATTCATCGAAATGCAGTGACGCCCGTCAACGCCCGTCGTTACGCCTTAACGCTCGTCTCAACGCTTTAACACACTTTCTTAATGCTTTAACGTTGTTTAATGATGCGTTCGAACAAATGTTTCTTTTGTGCTATTGCTCTGACATACGCCGCTTTCCAGTTCATGCCCGAGGTTTTCAACATCGACGCTGTTCTTTCAATTTCCATATGGACTGGGTCCTTATCCAACAATTTCATATGGGTCAGTAAGTCGACATACTGCTGACGTAAAGCCCGTCGTAGTCTGGGTGCCAATCTGTTATGGGCTAAAATTGCAGCTTCCTCTTTCGAATACCCTTTGCGTTGAAACTTGTTTCCTGTGCTGTGGCCTCCAACATCCCGCCCATCTCGGCGTCCATACTTTCTTTGAACAAATCCTTCCATAGCCTCGAGTTCACATTATGTTCTTCAACCTCGGGTTGGGCCTTCACGGCTGGGTGATATTCCAGGACTGATGGTATGAAGCGGACCCGCTGTATGGGGGTGGGCTTCTGCTGCTGCTCTGCCAGGAGTGCACTCGACGGATGGTGTAGGGGTATATGCTGTTGTGGTGATTCCTCGCCGGGTAACAGGTGGGTCGTCAGCCGACGATCTTCGGGGGTATGGGCTCCGGAGGTCACTTCCGCTTCCGTTCACGTGACCGGACCTGACCTTTGACCCCGGCGCGCGCGGTGTAAAGGTTTCCACCGCGGTGGAAACCTTTGCGCGCCGGGGTCAAAGGTCAGTTCCGGTCACGTGAACGGAAGCGGAAGTGACCTCCGGAGCTCCGGAGCTCCGAGTTCTCTTGTAGCAACGCCCGTCAACGCCCGGTGGTGGCGTCGGAGCTCCGGAGCTCCGAGTTCCATGAGCTCCGGAGCTCCAAGAGCTCCGCGAGCTCGGAGCTCTTGCATATAAACACACACATGCATCTGTGAAAGCTTCATTATACGCCTGGTGTCCGTGGAGATGAGAGCCATGGTTTACGCATGTCACTTGTGTTCGAAGTCATTTTCCACGCCATTTAATCTACGTAGACATATACAGCGAAGCCATCTCAAGGAACGGAGTCCCGATAACGTGCAAATTCAAAGTACGCGCGAGGAACGATCAACACCTACGTCACACACGACAGTATTAGAGCACCCTTATACGATGACGGTGAGCGGCCCTACGGGGTGTGGAAAGACGTCCTGGGTGATGAAGTTCTTAGAGGAAGGTGTGGCAACCCCAGCTCCGACACGTGTTGTTTGGTGTTATAGCCAATGGCAGCCCGCCTACGAAACTGCACGACTACAGAATGTGAGCTTTGTTCCAGGAATTCCTCACGACATAGACGAACCCTATTACTTCGATTCCGAGCAGACCAACGTGGTAGTGCTCGATGATCTGATGAGTGCGGCCAAGGACAATTCGAAAATCGCCGACCTATTCACCAAAGGGTCCCATCATCGAAATCTGTCCGTCATCTATTTGACTCAGAATCTCTTTCCTCAAGGGAAGGCGTCCAGAGATATTGCCTTGAACTGCCAATACTTTGTGTTGTTCTCCAATCCCATTGATAGAGCACAAATCCGTGTGTTTGGTAGTCGAATTTATCCTCAGAACATTGACCATTTTATGCGGGCGTTTCAAGAAGCGACAATTCGTCCGTACGGCTACCTGTTCGTAGATTTAAAAGCCCATACCCCCGAAGATCGTCGGCTGACGACCCACCTGTTACCCGGCGAGGAATCACCACAACGGCATATACCACTACACCATCCGCCGAGTGCACGCCTGGCAGAGCAGCAGCAGAAGCCCACCCCCATACAGCGGGCCCGCTTCATACCATCAGTCCTGGAATATCACCCAACCGTGAAGGCCCAACCCGAGGTTGAAGAACATAATGTGAACTCGAGGCTATGGAAGGATTTGTTCAAAGAAAGTATGGACGCCGAGATGGGCGGGATGTTGGAGGCCACAGGAAACAAGTTTCAACGCAAAGGGTATTCGAAAGAGGAAGCTGCAATTTTAGCCCATAACAGATTGGCACCCAGACTACGACGGGCTTTACGTCAGCAGTATGTCGACTTACTGACCCATATGAAATTGTTGGATAAGGACCCAGTCCATATGGAAATTGAAAGAACAGCGTCGATGTTGAAAACCTCGGGCATGAACTGGAAAGCGGCGTATGTCAGAGCAATAGCACAAAAGAAACATTTGTTCGAACGCATCATTAAACAACGTTAAAGCATTAAGAAAGTGTGTTAAAGCGTTGAGACGAGCGTTAAGGCGTAACGACGGGCGTTGACGGGCGTCACTGCATTTCGATGAATTGGTGTCAATTCCATGAAATCAGAGCTTCTGAGCTAATTCACCAGGGCGTTGAAGCGTTGAGCTAAGCGTTGATGGGCGTTACTGTCTATAAAAGCGAGCGTATTCCCAAAACACGCACAGTCGACGTTCAACCGTCAACATGGCTTATACTTGTTCTGAGTGTGAACGCACGTTCACCAGACATTACGATATGATGCGACACCAGAAAAATATACATGGGACTGAAGACGCCGAGGAGCCCGTTGAGGCAGATACTGATACAGAGATTGATGAGAGTGCATCGACTGATACCGAATCCAAGATGGCTGACAGTCTATCTACTGATATGGAGAGCTTGACCTCAGAGAATCAGCCTTCATCCCAGGAAAGTGAGGCAGAACCTACCTTCTGGGATCGTATTGTGACAGCAGCTATCAATACTCAC
The DNA here is from genome assembly GCA_036873755.1 of Hanleya hanleyi. Taxonomy (NCBI): domain Eukaryota; kingdom Metazoa; phylum Mollusca; class Polyplacophora; order Lepidopleurida; family Hanleyidae; genus Hanleya; species Hanleya hanleyi. The sequence continues at coordinate 48,211 of JAVTVY010011957.1, forward strand.
GCTGAAGCGATCGAGGACGCCGGAGAGGATAATTTACAACAGACGTACACCCAAATGCGCCCCCGCATCAGGAAAACAGCCATGGCGATCTATGAACAGTATACCTTACTACCGCTTGAAATGAAAGGGGACCCCACGCACAGGTCCATCATGAAGACCAAGCGTCACTTGGAAGAGGATATGGGTTTACCACCCACCGAGGCCCTGGAAAATGCGATCAGAATGCGCAAACAACTGTTTCAGGACATGCTGCCGAAGAATATCCAGGCCTGGCCGACGATGATTAGAATAAACGGTTCAGAATGAACATGACCGAAGAAGGAACTCTCTGAAATGGCGACTTCTGATTGGACAAGAATACATCTAACGGACAGGAACGAATAGGACAGATGCAAATGGCGGTCTCTGATTGGACAAGAGTCTTTCTTGAATTGTAAACATACCCAACGCGGCTCCCCCAGCGTGGGTATGTTATGATGGAGGGGAAAATAAACTATATGAAAAAAAACTTGTTGTTGTTGTTGTTCCCTCATGTGTCATCCTTGTTGTTGTTGTTTTCTCTCTCTCTCCGGTCTATATCATGGGGTCAAAACGTCTAGCAGGACCCATACAAGGACCAGTTTTCGACACTAGGTGACCACATCCCGACGGAATGGCCAGTTTTCGACACCGGATGTGCCGCCATCTTGAACATACGTGCCGCCATCTTGGATATGGCCCATAATGCACCGGGTCAAAATACTCGCTTCTGATTGGCTGAGAGCTCTGTGACGGATTTGAAATACTCGCTTCTGATTGGACGAGAGCTCCGCATTGCGTCTGCGCATGCGCACCATCTCGACCCCAAATACCTTCATGTACTGCCCGAAAATGGCCACTTTCGCTACTACTCGTACCGATGACGTCACCGATGACGTCACAGATGACGCGAACATCCCTCAAATCGGAATGTACACCCCGAGAACTACAAGATGACACCTTCGAGGACGCATTCGAACCGTGAATAGCCCATCTCCATCCCAAATACCTTCGTGTACTGCCCGAAAATGTCCACTTTCGCTACTACTCGTACCGATGACGTCACCGATGACGTCACAGATGACGCGGACATCCCTCAAATCGGAATGTACACCCCGAGAGCAACAAAATGACACCTCACACGATGCATTCGGACCAAGGATGGTCCCTCTCTACCCCAAACACACCCCAACATAGCACCCAAAATGCCCCCTTTCGCTACTACTCGTACTTATGACGTCACTGATGACGTCACAGATGACGGGGACATCCCTTAAATCGGAATGTACACCCCGAGAACTACAAGATGACACCTTCCAGGACGCATTCGAACCGTGAATAGCCCATCTCGACCCCAAAATGGCCACTTTACTTACTACAACCAACTGCGCATGCGCAGATTGACGCGACTTTCATTCAAAAGCACACCATTCTGACTCTACCCCACACAAGCTTCACTTTGACACCTCACACGACCCATTCGAACCCATAGCGGTCCCTGTCTATCCCAAACACACCCCTGCATAGCACCCAAAATGCCTGTTTTCTATACTACGGGCCAGGCTGCGCATGCGCAGGCCATTGAACACGGACGGACCATTAGTCCAGTGGGATGCTACTCCACGAGAGCTTCAAAATAAGACCTCACTCGACATCATGGGTTCACTAGGGACTCACCTAGACTCCAACATGTCCACCCCGTATGGGCCTATACACCCATAGCCATGCAGTATAGGCCTATGGGCCTACCCAGGCATCGGTGACTTTTTTCAAAAATTTCACCGATTCGCTCCGCAACACTTCCTATCGTGTTCTAAATGACGAGGCGAGTAAAACGAGACCCCACAACCCTACCGCAAATGTATAGAAGTAGGTTTCCCAGGGGGACAAACATTGATCCTATACCCCAGTATGGAACTATATGGGGCTATATCGTACTTTTTCAAAAATTTCACCGATTCGCACAGGGACACTTCCTATCATGTTCTAAATGACGAGACGAGTAAAACGAGACCCCACAACCCTACCGCAAATGTATAGAAGTACGTTTCCCAGGGGGGACAAACATTGATCCTATACCCCCAGTATGGGACTATATGGGGCTCGGTGACTTTTTTCAAAGATTTCACCGATTCGCACGGGGACACTTCCTATCATGTTCTAAATGACGAGACGAGTAAAACGAGACCCCACAACCCTACCGCAAATGTATAGAAGTACGTTTCCCAGGATGGTCCTATACCCCCCGTACCCCATATAGGCATTTCCCCGTAATTTAGGATAAAGTCCGTATTCCGTATTTTTTCAGGAAAAATTTTACATACACCCACCCTGGAACTAGGGGGAGATAACTCTATTGACAGGCGAGCCCCGTTAAGCCCGGCGACCTATATACCCTCCATACCCCATATAGGCATTTTCCCAGGTTTTTCGATAAAGTCCGTGTTCCGTTTTTTTTTTTTTTTCAGGAAAATTTTTACATGCACCCACCCAGCCATCAAATATACCCCTTCACGAATGCTTCATTTTGATACCTCACTCGACCCCATTCGACCATTAGGGGCTCCCCTAGCTCCAACACGGCTATTTCCATACCCTTGGGCCACCGCGCATGCGCAGAATGCCGATATTTCAATTCCACACCCAGCCCATTAGATGCCCCTTCACCTAAGCTTCACTTTGATACCTCACTCGATCCCATTGGACCATTTGTGGCTCCCCTAGCTCCAACACGGCTATTTCCATACCCTTGGGCCACCGCGCATGCGCAGAATAACGCTATTTCAATCCCACACCCGGCCCATTAGATGCCCCTTCCCATAAGCTTCACTTTGATACCTCACTCGACCCAATCGGACCATTTTATCTAGGGACTACTTTTTCTCCGCGGAAGGTTTTCCCGCGACCGAATCACCGCCAGACACGACCGCATCACCGCGGATGAATACATTTTTGACCTGGGTCACGTGATATGCAAATTTGGAACTCTCCTGTGCTGGAGGTAGCTTTTTGGTCTTTCTGCCGGAACTATACTGCACTTGACCTCTGTGACCCTCCCGTGACCTCCAAGTTCCTCCACACTTCCGCCACAAATCTGCGCAGAAACATCTGCGCACTCGTCAAAAGGGGGTCTGTAATGCTGTTATACTACTACTAATGTTGCAATTCGGGGAGCCAGGTGGTCGACAACCCCAAGCAGACGACAGCGAAATTCTGGCGGGAAAAACCCCACAGACAGTACATGGCCTATCATGTTCCCTCTCACCGAAAAGACACTGACGTACCCTTCGCACCGAAAAAACACGAAGGTGAACGATATTGTAGGGAAAACCCCCACAGACAGGTCAGTACATGTCCTATCAGGTTCACAGGTCACGCCCCATTCACCCAGACCGGAAGTGACGTCATACCGCACGTGGTGAGAAAAACCCCAACATGTCTAAACATGATCCAAGGTCAAAGACGAGATGAAAGGATACAGGTCAACTCAAGTGCACTCATTGACTTTGACCTCTGTCACGTGATATGCAAATTTCTGAGGTCAAAGGTCAACCTGAGGGTTTTCGTCCCCTATGTACTACTAACCTTCCCATCTCCACGAAAATGCCTGCGTGAACACATTGAGGGGGTTAACTACCAGATCGGTATATGGAAACATGCCACACACTCAACGTCCCGAGATTCCATCTCCCACAGATGACAATGGCTGGATGTTCATGGATGGAGTGCTGGAACCTACATGGTGTGACGGTGAGATCATTCCATCTCGTTTGGTGGATATCATTGAGAAATCTCAGACACCGAAAAGAGAATCGAGCAAGGAATCGACAGAGGATGAATCATCTGATGATGGCGATGTTGGTTCAAGTGGCGATCATGTGAGCAGTAGTACTTAAGTGTGACTGAATTGGGACTTGTTTACTGTCTAAATCATACACGAGATGCGAATACATGAAATATTGACGTGTACCAAAATATTCATTCGTATTTAGGAAACTTTACGTCCAAACTGACAATGATGAACAGGTCTCGATATTTGTAGACGACCCATAATTTCGTGTGATGATTAACTGTTATGTTTTGTGGTGTATCCCTTTCAAATTGTGTGCGACGTTTGATTAAAACAAATTAACAAAGAATGATTCAAGATGGCATTGTTTTGAGAATGGGCCTCATGATCTCGTACATGTATTTGTTTCAAAATATGTCAAGAGATGACTACATTTTGTTTTTGTATGCCTACGTCAATGAAACTACAACAAAACATTTGCTTAATTCCATAACAATTATTCTTTTCTTTATTACGTATTGTATTGATAGCTTTCAGGCGGTGTTACACCGTTAGAACAAAATGGTCAAAACGTCCAGGAAAGATTTGGGCGCCGCGACCATATAAAGTATGATAGAGACGTGAACGACGAAGTATTATTATCTGACCACACTTTTCCTGGTCAGAGTGACAATAATTTGATTGGTCTGAGTTCGACCAGATAGTACCTGGTCGAACTGTTCCATACTTTATATTGTCGGAACGACCATATATTTCTTAGTTGCTTTTTTCGAATTTTTCTTGGTCGGATACCCTTCGATCACAGTTTACATGGACGTCGGAGGAAGCATATATTTCTTGGTTGCCACCATATATTTTTTGGTCACAGGAATTTCCGACCAACCTTTCCTTGACCGGATACCCTTCGATCAGAGTTTACATGGTCGAAGCGACCATATATGTTTACGAGTTTAGTGCTTATTTAGAAGTTATGAATTATTTTACTTTTATTTTAAGAAATTTGAAGCTGGCCCCTAGTGACGTCATACACTGAAAGCATTTTATTTTTTTTACTTCAAGCGACTGTCCAACGCCCGACACCTCATTCATAAATAGTGCCTGAAATTAACTAAATTATCACGCATTCAGTTTGCCGTTACCCCTTTTTCAATAATGACAAATTAATAGTTGGTTATCCTTTTCTTTCACGGAAATCTGATATCGAGTTGCAGGTTTTCTCCTGTTAACATATATTTTCTTAAACCCTATTGCTTGGAGCTAACAAAAACAGTTACATTGAGTGGTGGGGGAGGGACTGAAAAAAAAAATGATAAAAATGGAGAAAACAATGAACTCTTCCAGATTTTGTGAAAAGCGTTTTGTGAACTCAAATGCATGTGTAGCTATCTCGATTTTCGACCCAAAACCTGTTTTTTTTATAGTATTCTTTTCATATCATTCTATCATACAAGAGCAGAAAAATTGTTTGTCAACCGAAATTTGTGCACTTTGTGGCTTAAAATGTGGCCTTACCTGAATATTAGAAAATTTCCATAAGATATTTGGAGACGTTCCCCTAATAAAGTCGCATGTCACTCATCCGAAATATTTTTGTATGGTAGTGGTACATACTACTTGTGTTATTTTACACTCATAAATGGCGACTAACAGAAAACAAAAATGAGACGAATCGGTTAATAATTAACGAAAATATGAATTATAGTATACCCATGCTGGCCGTCGAGTTCAACTTTGGAAGAATGGCCCGCCTTCGCCGCATTATCAGTGATACGGTCTTGTCTTCTTCGGTCATTGGGCATAGCTCATCCACTGTAGTAAATATCCGGATATCTTTCGTAGGATTTGTGATCTTCGAAAATATGTTATATCAGTGTATCGGTTAATTGATTGATTGAAATTGTAGTTTAAGTGCCGCTTCCCATTCGGATTTCGCGGCCCATCAACTGCGATGTTTTATTTGAATTTCACGGTACTTTTCTTTGTTCATTGAAGATCTTTTCCAGCGCTAAATATAAAAATAAATAAATAAATAATAAATACCAATGAGAGAATAGAGGGAGATATAAATAGAAGTAAATAAGAATCGCTATGTACAAGTTCGTAAGTCTGTTTCTGATTAGGCTATGCTGATAAATATGAGTTCACTGTAATCGCGTGGATGATTCCTTTGTCTTGGTACCCCTTCGTACGCACAAAGCCGTCCAGAAAAAAAACTGGGAGAACCATGGGCGTCTTCAGTATTTTTCGAGACGACTTCCCTAACGACACCCTTGGGAACAGGGTGGGTTCTTCCAGAAATCTGTGCCTGTAACAATTGCTTGAAGTGTGTATTAGGCTAGAGGACGTCAGGTCTACGTCCTATATTGCGTGAAAGTCAAAGGATCATATTCTGTGTTGAGGCGTCAGTTCGGTGACATCTGCTGTGGTATAGGGTTGAGTATTCTGATTCTGGACGTTCTCGTTGTGCGGCGTTGTCACTCAAGGCGCTGTTGATATTCTTGTATAATCGTCATCCGTCTGCTGTTTCTGGTCTTGTCTAGCCCGTCTGTGGTCTTCGGTGTGTCGTGCCTGTATCATATGAATAGAAGGTTTGTAGTGATTCGTGTTTTCTATTGTTTTTCGATGCAATACTTTGATATATCTTCCTCCACAACAGGCAGCGTCAGTCACATAATATAAATAGCAATATATAATTAAGTGAATAAATAAATAGATAAACAAATGAATAAATAACTAAACATCTTGACAGATATAATAATAGGTGAATAGACAAATAAATAGTTTGGTATTTTTGTCCGTATACATTATCGTTTGATGAACATAAAGTATTTGTAGGACAATGAGATAGACGGCCCTCAGTATCAAGGTAACTCCGCTATCATCATTTCCTGTATTTTATGCCGAATACTGCTCGCCATATGCGTTTTGGCAGTGCTATTGTTGTTATGCATTTATTAGATTTGGCCATCGTTTGTTTTGTAGGACAGTGGAACAGACGGCCCTCAGTATCAAGGTAACTCCGTTGTTGCCATGCCTATTTTATTTCTAAATGTGTTGGTGACATTTTGGTCGGGTGTTATATGTGGATAGTTTATTATGGCCATAATGTTTTGTATGGCTATGGCGCACACGGCCTTCGGTATCAAGGTAACTCCGCTGCAACCATACCCTTTGTTGAAGTCAGAAGAATGATTTGGCCTCTAAGATCTATCACATCGTGTCATAGTAATTGGTGTACTAGTAGTTGATTATGTAAAAAAGGAAACAGTGCCCAGCCAGCAAGTTTGATAACATTTATTAAGGACTTGAATACCTGATTTCTAATGGGGGGCTTAGGGTTTAATATCGCTGGAAATGTTAAGGGGCTGTTGATTTTTTTTAGTTCGTTTCTAAGTACCTCGCGTTGTGGGTAGTGTTTTGGGCATTGAAGTAGGACATGTTCTATTGTTTCTTCTACATTGTTGCATGCGGAACAGAGTGGTGAGGTATTTTTCAGAAGCATGGACAGCATGCGGTCATCACGTTTATTGTCTAACTGAAATCCCTGGACTTGTCTTTTCTCTCCATCAAGAATCTTATGTAACCATCGTCCACGTTCTTCTTCGTTCCATTCTTTTTGCCACTTGCTATCTATTTTGCGTCTAATGATAGTGTTGAGTTCCTTACATCCTAATGATATTGGCACATCGTGTGCAGATTTAGCAAGACTGTCTTTGGCAGTTTTATCGGCTGCTTCGTTACCTCTGATGTTGACATGCG
>JAVTVY010011958.1:0-57126 GCA_036873755.1 Hanleya hanleyi
ATATTATTGCTGAGAAAACCAGAAGAGACCGCGCCCGCGATCTACTATTTCGACTTCCTAGAAGCGGTCCGAATGCATTCCGAACCTTCATAGATGCGCTGTGGGGAAGCGGAAATGAAACGTTAGCATCATTATTATACCCCTCCACAGTTTCGACTGAGTTCCCCTCCACAGTTTCGACTGAGTTCCCCGCCACAGTTTCGACTGAGTTCCCCGCCACAGTTTCGACTGAGTTCCCCTCCACAGTTTCGACTGAGTTCCCCGCCACAGTTTCGACTGAGTTCCCCGCCACAGTTTCGACTGAGTTTATCGAAATGAAAAATCTATTAACACTAGCCTATGCTAAAGCTATTGCGGGGATGATACGGAAACTCGTACAAGCCAGTTGTTGGGGGTGTATCCTTGACGTGCCGAGTAAACACAAATGTGCTGACATGACGATTGCTGAACGAATAACTGACTATTTCACAGATGCTTTGTCTAAGTTGAACGATTGCATAGTACTGGATGAATGGGTGGATATGGTAGAGACTACTCTCAAAGTAAAGCCCTGTGATCTTTTAGGATCCAATTATCGGGAGTGGTTAGATCAACAGAAAAAATCTCATTCATGGATATACAATTTGAAGCGAAAAGTAAATCAGTTCATGAAACTAGAACCAAGACTGTGTAACTCCCTAATTTACAAACATTAAATCGTATCTGAAGAGTGTATAACAATGGACTTCTGCGCCAGCTGATGTTGTGAGTACACCTAAGAATGAAAGGTACCCACTTGAGTGGCCTTCGAGGTGCTTTATCCTGTGAATTGATCATTAACAATCGGATTAAAATTGGTCATCGCTGAAGTGGTCAGCGGCACACTTCACCGGTTAATCAAAGGTATCAGATGCGTTCATGTCTCTCTTTTGTAATACTGAATCGATTGGACGAGTGTGTACGTGTTCAAGCCTACACTATATGATCAACAACTGATAAAATTTCTATTACAACACGAGAGAATGTTTTCTCAACTTCAATAACAGTTTCAACAATAACAGACAGACTTTCAACATGGAGCACCAACATTGAGAAATCATTAGGTGTAACCACATAAATGGTCATTCTAAATTTATGATTGTTAATGCTCAGAACCATCTTCTTTAACGAGTTTTCGTCCAAATGGAAAGTTCAGATACGCTTAAATCAAAGTTCTCACGGTCCATAGAAAAAGTGTATCTTCAATTAGATTTTGTGGGGTGAATAAGTGCACGTGTTACATTATTCCTTTTGACATGTGCACTGACGGAGTTTTGAGTAACTCCACCCCCTTCTACAAGCTATAAATACGGAAATACGCATGTTGGATGAACGTTCCCACAACCTGTTCCAGACTCGATCAAATGGAGAAGCCAACCAATTCCAAGGCAGACGAGCAATCGTTCAAGTCTGACAAAAAGATGGCGGTTCCAATTCCCAAAAGAGTTACCAAAAGATACCCGCCCATAACTTTGGAAATGATAGATGATTTCTTCAGCGTGGGTTACAGCTCAACCAGGGGAGAGCCCGGGGATCTTCGATATCATCGCCAGCAATGCCTGACCTGCCTCGAAGGTGTACCCTTGGTCGGGTGTGATATGTGTACGATGAGAGAGGAGATTTTTCAGTGGGCGAAGTGAGGGCCTGCCACCAAAGGCCGTTGTTTCCTTGTATGGAAAAATATGGCCGCAATTATCTCGAAAGAGAGACTTCTAACATATGCACAGATGGATGAATGAATAAGATTGATGAGTGAAAAAATTATATATTTTCCCCCCAAATAATACAATAATTCGTGATGAGACTTACACCTACTGAATCAAGAGAATTTAAAAAAAAATAAATAAATAAATATATTTCGGCTAAGTTTTGTGAACCCCGTACAAATTCCTATTCATGACAATTAAACACTTCTTCGGTCGATTGTCCACTCGTAATGCCACTAGATATCGTTTATCTTTAAATCTATCTTGAACCGTATATCCCCGTAAATTGTCCGGGTCGATTTTGACTAATCCTTGTTCCTGCTGGAAATTCAACTAAAGGTGTTTGGTCTGAAAGGGTTCAAGGGTCTTCGGATGGTTAATTTCAATGAGACGTACACATGTTTCAGATTGGGAGAAATACTGTGAATTTTCAAGAAATATTACTTCAAACCTGTTTGAGTTTACATTACCTACGTACGACGAAGAATAATCGAACAAATTGTTTGAAATGGAAAAGCACGAGCAAATGACATAGCATCAACTATGGCAAACTAAACTCACAATAGTTCCCTCTTAATTGATATTTACATGTAGCACAGCAGAAAAAACATAAACTGTATGAATGATTATAGCAATTTTTATAATTTTTCTTGCTTGCGCGTATTAACAGATTTTCCGAAAAACTATTGCTTCCACGATGAAAATTAATGTAAACTACACCTTTTAATGTATGAACGGAAAGGTTCAGCATGTTCTGGTTAAGCGAGAAGATGGTAATAAAGATTACTCATCACTACATTATTGCTATTATTGAAGTTTATCGTATAACTATAAGGATTTAGTGCAATTTTCTTTCTATGACCGTGATTGTAATGGGGGTCTTTGATTTCTTTCTCCAGTTTATAAATTTACATGCATAATGATAATAATAATCGTTTAGAAAGAAGAGATGTATAGGATTATTCGTACTATACATCCAGAGAATGATATTTACTGCAGACATATTCCAGAGACTAATTAATCATATATGCGGTTGACATATTTTTTTGCCAAAGTCATCTGGTACTTTGCCTTTTACATGGCAAACTAAGATACAGTACAAGTGTGTTTGATAATTTGATTTGACACTGAACTTCTGAAGGTATAATGTAAAATACCCCCCTTGCATAATTCCACCAATCCCACCCACCCTCTTTTCTGTGCAGCAAGAAGCTCATTTACTCGCCATACCGACGAAACCTGACACAAGTGAATGTCTTGAGGCGTAACCGCGACGATGTATCCAGGGAAAAATCCGATTAGTACCATCACTCAAAGTTTATATAGATCCACATCACATTTTTTACCATCTTGATCACTCACTTTTGTGAAAATGTAAGGTGTATAACTCGATAAAATGAACAACTCAGTACTACATCGCCCAGGCACGTCTGTACCGTACCGCACTGTAAAAAATGTTTGTAAAGCTACAGTAGCAAGTATTTTAAAATGTGACCGCGGAATTTACTGTTAAATAGAAGCAACAGTTTTAACCACTATTTTACCGTTCATAGCTGTAGCAATACAGACAACCAGTGTAGGTTTGTATCTTTTGGAAAAACTACAGTATAAATTGGAGTAAAGGGTAACAACACCGTATTGTAACATTATTTGGGTGTAAAATTACGGAAATATTATTAGTGTATATATTTACATTCAGTAGAAATTATTGTCGGGGTGTATTTCGTAAATATTTCCAAATATTTTCTTCTATAATACGCAACAGTGTACTTCGAGTGCAAATTATCTAAAATGCGCAAGGCGGGGATAATGAGTTTGCCTGAGAGGGTTCAATCCCCGGGGTGTACGTTGGAGTTAATGTACATGTTCAAAGGTCAACTTGGTCTGTAATATCGCACCCTCTCACAAAGTTGATGTGCAGGATGATAGAAGGAAATGCGTTTGCTCTCATATTATCGGTGGTGCTAAATATAAATTCATATTTAACCCGACCATTACGTTCTGGAAATTTTCTTCTCTACTCTCTTTTAAAAGAGACACTAGGGAACTTGATTTCAGTAAATACTAAAGACCAATGGAATTTCTGCTGACCATTTCTGTTGATTTGACGGTATTTTTGATGTAAATATACAATACTATCAATGTTGTAAAATTACAGTATATGTTGTAGAAATACAGATCGGGGTATCCTGTAAAAATACACCGAAAACCATTGGTACCCTTTTTGCCAGCACTTTTTTACTGTAAAATGACAGCATCTTTTCTTGCAGTGCGTATTTGAGGTATTCGGAATATAGTATTGTTTTTTCGGTGAGACCGGAAGAGGGAAGAGCACAACTTCGGTTGTTAAAGTTTAAAGTATATATTTATTTATACAAATTAATTTATTAAGAACAGGTTCAAAACGAATATACAAGATGGACATAGCGATAAATCTAGTACCGATAAGACAATTTCATCCCCATAACCCTGTGAATTGACTGAGGGTATATCGAAAACAAATGTAACAACACACCCTGGTCGCGAAATAAGCTAATCAAAATGATTGTCTGACTGCCTTATGTATTCGAGCGGCAAAAATCGGTTTATTAAGAATTTACGCTTCTCAACGGCAGATTCCTCCGCTTCATCGTTTGACAAGTCATCTTCCTCACGCATCCTTTTCTTAGTCGCCATTACTTTTTGATGAATCGGGTGCTTCTGTAGTTTTCTCCATAACCTTAAATTATGGATGTAAATATTTCGGAAACTTGTCTGTATTCCGGGTAAAAGTTTGTCGTATGCCATCTGCTGTGCAACTGGCTGCTTTATTCCCTTTTCTTCGTAAGCTTCAATAAGGTTGTTTAGATCAGATTCATGATCATCAATTGCTTTATCTGCGAAGAGATTCCACAAACTATCCTCATGCGAATCTTCATCATCGTACAAACTATCCTCATGCGAATCCTCATCACTATGTTCATTCTCGTCATTCTCGACATCATCACTATGTTCATTCTCGTCATTCTCGACATCATCGCTGTCATCATCATCGCTGTGAACATCATCATCATCATCATAATCGTTCTCATCATCATCATTATCATCTTGATCACCATCTTCATCATCATCATCATCATCATCATCATAATCGTTCTGAGTGAGTGAGTGCGCGAGTGAGTGAGTGAGTGAGTGGGTCCGGTGGTGGTGGTGGTGGTGGTGGTAGTGGTGGTGGTGTCTGTACCTGTAAGACTGGACATTCGAGGGTGAGAGTGAGTGAATGAGTGATTGAGTGAGTGCGTGAGTGAGTGAGTGAGTGAGTGGGTCCGTTGGTGGTGGTGGTGATGGTAGTGGTGGTGGTGGTGTCTGTACATATAAGACTGGGCATTCAAGGGTGAGACAGAGTGAATGAGTGAGTGAGTGAGTGCGTGAGTGAGTGATGATTGCGTGAGTGAGTGAGTGAGTGGGTGCGGTAGTGGTGGTGGTGGTGGTGGTGGTGGTTGTAGTGGTGGTGGTGTCTGTACATATAAGACTGGACATACAAGTACTTTTCGTGGACTTTTGAGTCCTCTCTCGGTGGTGGTGGTGGTTGTAGTGGTGGTGGTGTCTGTACATATAAGACTGGACATTCAAGTACTTTTCGTGGACTTTTGAGTCCTCTCTCGGTGGTGGTGGTGGTGGTGGTGGTGGTGGTGACTGTACATATAGGAATGAACACGTGTCCCTCATCAGTCCATGTGTATTGGACTGATCAACATGTCGTGTACGTGTAAATTCTGTCAGAGAATCTTCTCTCGTCGCGATAGTATGGTCAGGCACATTCAATGCAAGCACAACCAAGAGACACCACCGAGTCCTGCTATAGGTCCAACAAGTAAAGTAGAGCAACCCTATACGACGACGGTGAGTGACCCTACAGCATGTGGAAGGTCGTATTACCATGCGGGCGGAGGTATTGTTCATGGGGCCAAATTTTCCAGTTCCGATAGTAATGGTAAAAATAAATGTACTTCAGGTCAAACTTATGGCTATCATGGTGATCAAAATGATACCGATGCTACTGACGCCGATCATGAAGATGATGCTGATAAAGGTAATGGTAACGATGAGTACTACACTGTAGACGATGATGATGACGGTGAAATTGCGGATGATGATGATGATGATGATGATGATGATGAAGATGGTGATCAAGATGATAATGATGATGATGAGAACGATTATGATGATGATGATGATGTTCACAGCGATGATGATGACAGCGATGATGTCGAGAATGACGAGAATGAACATAGTGATGATGTCGAGAATGACGAGAATGAACATAGTGATGAGGATTCGCATGAGGATAGTTTGTACGATGATGAGGATTCGCATAAGGATAGTTTGTGGAATCTCTTCGCGGATAAAGCAATTGATGATCATGAATCTGATCTAAGCAACCTTACTGAAGCTTACGAAGAAAAGGGAATAATGCAGCCAGTTGCACAGCAGATGGCATACGACAAACTTTTACCCGGAATACAGACAAGTTTCCGAAATATTTACATCCATAATTTAAGGTTATGGAGAAAACTACAGAAGCACCCGGTTCATCAAAAAGTAATGGCGACTAAGAAAAGGATGCGTGAGGAAGATGACTTGTCAAACGATGAAGCGGAGGAATCTGCCGTTGAGAAGCGTAAATTCTTAATAAACCGACTTTTGCCGCTCGAATACATAAGGCAGTCAGACAATCATTTTGATTAGCTTATTTCGCGACCAGGGTGTGTTGTTACATTTGTTTTCGATATACCCTCAGTCAATTCACAGGGTTATGGGGATGAAATTGTCTTATCGGTACTAGAATTATCGCTATGTCCATCTTGTATATTCGTTTTGAACCTGTTCTTAATAAATTAATTTGTATAAATAAATATATACTTTAAACTTTAACAACCGAAGTTGTGTTCTTCCCTCTTCCGGTCTCACCGAAAAAACAATACTATATCCCGAATACCTCAAAATACGCACTGCAAGAAAAGATGCTGTCATTTTACAGTTAAAAAGTGCTGGCAAAAAGGGTACCAATGGTTTTCGGTGTATTTTTACAGGATACCCCGATCTGCATTTCTACAACATATACTGTAATTTTATAACATTGATAGTATTGTATATTTACATCAAAAATACCGTCAAATCAACAGAAATGGTCAGCAGAAATTCCATTGGTCTATAGTATTTACTGAAATCAAGTTCCCTAGTGTCTCTTTTAAAAGAGAGTAGAGAAGAAAATTTCCAGAACGTAATGGTCGGGTTAAATATGAATTTATATTTAGCACCACCGATAATATGAGAGCAAACACATTTCCTTCTATCATCCTGCACATCAACTTTGTGAGAGGGTGCGATATTACAGACCAAGTTGGCCTTTGAACATGTACATTAACTCCAACGTACACCCCGGGGATTGAACCCTCTCAGGCAAACTCATTATCCCCGCCTTGCGCATTTTAGATAATTTGCACTCGAAGTACACTGCTGCGTATTATAGAAGAAAATATTTGGAAATATTTACGAAATACACCCCGACAATAATTTCTACTGAATGTAAATATATACACTAATAATATTTCCGTAATTTTACACCCAAATAATGTTACAATACGGTGTTGTTACCCTTTACTCCAATTTATACTGTAGTTTTTCCAAAAGATACAAACCTACACTGGTTGTCTGTATTGCTACAGCTATGAACGGTAAAATAGTGGTTAAAACTGTTGCTTCTATTTAACAGTAAATTCCGCGGTCACATTTTAAAATACTTGCTACTGTAGCTTTACAAACATTTTTTACAGTGCGGTACGGTACAGACGTGCCTGGGCGATGTAGTACTGAGTTGTTCATTTTATCGAGTTATACACCTTACATTTTCACAAAAGTGAGTGATCAAGATGGTAAAAAATGTGATGTGGATCTATATAAACTTTGAGTGATGGTACTAATCGGATTTTTCCCTGGATACATCGTCGCGGTTACGCCTCAAGACATTCACTTGTGTCAGGTTTCGTCGGTATGGCGAGTAAATGAGCTTCTTGCTGCACAGAAAAGAGGGTGGGTGGGATTGGTGGAATTATGCAAGGGGGGTATTTTACATTATACCTTCAGAAGTTCAGTGTCAAATCAAATTATCAAACACACTTGTACTGTATCTTAGTTTGCCATGTAAAAGGCAAAGTACCAGATGACTTTGGCAAAAAAATATGTCAACCGCATATATGATTAATTAGTCTCTGGAATATGTCTGCAGTAAATATCATTCTCTGGATGTATAGTACGAATAATCCTATACATCTCTTCTTTCTAAACGATTATTATTATCATTATGCATGTAAATTTATAAACTGGAGAAAGAAATCAAAGACCCCCATTACAATCACGGTCATAGAAAGAAAATTGCACTAAATCCTTATAGTTATACGATAAACTTCAATAATAGCAATAATGTAGTGATGAGTAATCTTTATTACCATCTTCTCGCTTAACCAGAACATGCTGAACCTTTCCGTTCATACATTAAAAGGTGTAGTTTACATTAATTTTCATCGTGGAAGCAATAGTTTTTCGGAAAATCTGTTAATACGCGCAAGCAAGAAAAATTATAAAAATTGCTATAATCATTCATACAGTTTATGTTTTTTCTGCTGTGCTACATGTAAATATCAATTAAGAGGGAACTATTGTGAGTTTAGTTTGCCATAGTTGATGCTATGTCATTTGCTCGTGCTTTTCCATTTCAAACAATTTGTTCGATTATTCTTCGTCGTACGTAGGTAATGTAAACTCAAACAGGTTTGAAGCAATATTTCTTGAAAATTCACAGTATTTCTCCCAATCTGAAACATGTGTACGTCTCATTGAAATTAACCATCCGAAGACCCTTGACCCCTTTCAGACCAAACACCTTTAGCTGAATTTCCAGCAGGAACAAGGATTAGTCAAAATCGACCCGGACAATTTACGGGGATATAC
Source organism: Hanleya hanleyi (assembly GCA_036873755.1). Taxonomy (NCBI): domain Eukaryota; kingdom Metazoa; phylum Mollusca; class Polyplacophora; order Lepidopleurida; family Hanleyidae; genus Hanleya; species Hanleya hanleyi. The sequence goes on from JAVTVY010011958.1 coordinate 8,715, forward strand.
GGTTCAAGATAGATTTAAAGATAAACGATATCTAGTGGCATTACGAGTGGACAATCGATCGAAGAAGTGTTTAATTGTCATGAATAGGAATTTGTACGGGGTTCACAAAACTTAGCCGAAATATATTTATTTATTTATTTTGTTTAAATTGTCTTGATTCAGTAGGTGTAAGTCTCATCACGAATTATTGTATTATTTGGGGGGAAAATATATAATTTTTTCACTCATCAATCTTATTCATTCATACATCTGTGCATATGTTAGAAGTCTCTCTTTCGAGATAATTGCGGCCATATTTTTCCATACAAGGAAACAACGGCCTTTGGTGGCAGGCCCTCACTTCGCCCACTGAAAAATCTCCTCTCTCCTCGTACACATATCACACCCGACCAAGGGTACACCTTCGAGGCAGGTCAGGCATTGCTGGCGATGATATCGAAGATCCCCGGGCTCTCCCCTGGTTGAGCTGTAACCCACGCTGAAGAAATCATCTATCATTTCCAAAGTTATGGGCGGGTATCTTTTGGTAACTCTTTTGGGAATTGGAACCGCCATCTTTTTGTCAGACTTGAACGATTGCTCGTCTGCCTTGGAATTGGTTGGCTTCTCCATTTGATCGAGTCTGGAACAGGTTGTGGGAACGTTCATCCAACATGCGTATTTCCGTATTTATAGCTTGTAGAAGGGGGTGGAGTTACTCAAAACTCCGTCAGTGCACATGTCAAAAGGAATAATGTAACACGTGCACTTATTCACCCCACAAAATCTAATTGAAGATACACTTTTTCTATGGACCGTGAGAACTTTGATTTAAGCGTATCTGAACTTTCCATTTGGACGAAAACTCGTTAAAGAAGATGGTTCTGAGCATTAACAATCATAAATTTAGAATGACCATTTATGTGGTTACACCTAATGATTTCTCAATGTTGGTGCTCCATGTTGAAAGTCTGTCTGTTATTGTTGAAACTGTTATTGAAGTTGAGAAAACATTCTCTCGTGTTGTAATAGAAATTTTATCAGTTGTTGATCATATAGTGTAGGCTTGAACACGTACACACTCGTCCAATCGATTCAGTATTACAAAACAGAGACATGAACGCATCTGATACCTTTGATTAACCGGTGAAGTGTGCCGCTGACCACTTCAGCGATGACCAATTTTAATCCGATTGTTAATGATCAATTCACAGGATAAAGCACCTCGAAGGCCACTCAAGTGGGTACCTTTCATTCTTAGGTGTACTCACAACATCAGCTGGCGCAGAAGTCCATTGTTATACACTCTTCAGATACGATTTAATGTTTGTAAATTAGGGAGTTACACAGTCTTGGTTCTAGTTTCATGAACTGATTTACTTTTCGCTTCAAATTGTATATCCATGAATGAGATTTTTTCTGTTGATCTAACCACTCCCGATAATTGGATGCTAAAAGATCACAGGGCTTTACTTTGAGAGTAGTCTCTACCATATCCACCCATTCATCCAGTACTATGCAATCGTTCAACTTAGACAAAGCATCTGTGAAATAGTCAGTTATTCGTTCAGTAATCGTCATGTCAGCACATTTGTGTTTACTCGGCACGTCAAGGATACACCCCCAACAACTGGCTTGTACGAGTTTCCGTATCATCCCCGCAATAGCTTTAGCATAGGCTAGTGTTAATAGATTTTTCATTTCGATAAACTCAGTCGAAACTGTGGCGGAGAACTCAGTCGAAACTGTGGCGGGGAACTCAGTCGAAACTGTGGAGGGGAACTCAGTCGAAACTGTGGCGGGGAACTCAGTCGAAACTGTGGCGGGGAACTCAGTCGAAACTGTGGAGGGGAACTCAGTCGAAACTGTGGAGGGGTATAATAATGATGCTAACGTTTCATTTCCGCTTCCCCACAGCGCATCTATGAAGGTTCGGAATGCATTCGGACCGCTTCTAGGAAGTCGAAATAGTAGATCGCGGGCGCGGTCTCTTCTGGTTTTCTCAGCAATAATATCTTCGTACATAGTTTTGGTAAGTATCTGTCTCTTATGAAGCAGAAGACACACACCTTCTACATTCTGTATTCCATCGAGTAAAGTTATGTGGTTACACCTAATGATTTCTCGATGTTGGTCCTCCATGCTGAAAATCTGTCTGTTAATGTTGAAAGCGGTGTTAAATCCTATTCACTCACTCATCCACTGTTATTGAAGTTGAGAAAATATTATCTCGTGTTATAATATAAATTTTGTCAGTTGCCAGTTATATAGTCTACTCGGTTGTACACGATTTAATCTAATTAAATAATTTGATAGAATAACCCCACTGAAAACAAATTAACTGTACATCTGGTGACATGACACCTCTCGACGAGTCGATTACCATAAATCCCATCTATTGGAGAGTATCATTCTTACTTAAGCCTTCACACTCACACATGTTAAACCCCTTTAATTCATCTCCGAACATCAATACACAGATATAAACCTCTCTAAGGATCATTCTCAAGTGCACACTCGACATCAGCTGGTATACAAGTCCATTGTTATACACGCTCCAGATGCGAGTGAATCAGTTAAATCCCATCGAGTGTCTAACCCTTCACATTCCGCCACTAAATGAACCCCCTAATTTAGCTCCAGTGACGAAGACACGGCTGGACATATTATCAAAGATAGCTCCCATACACGTGGGAAAAATAAAACCGCAATACATGTCCAGGCATGAATTTGAACATACTAAAAATTATTACATATCAACTATTACGATTCCTATATTCATACGCAATCATATATTATTATTATATTATTATAAAAATATTCATATACAATCATATATTATTAAGCCACACACTCATTATCTTCACTCATCAACCATTATTAATCGATACCATGATCACCATTCATACACTAAATCCCTACGTCATCACCCTTTTCACTTCCGCTACGTCACCACACTGTAATGACAGCTGCACCTCAATTGTACCTCAATTGCACCTCAAAATTCCCTTCTGGGACAACATTCCTTACTACTCAGGCCCTGGTTAAAATAGCTAAGCTTATACATGTACATGTAGGCCTATGCTTGTCCTGAATGGTGCTGTCCAAATGGATTAAGGAATTTGTCCGTAGAATAAGCTGGCTTAGAGCTAATGTTTATCATGTTTTAAAACATGAAAACCGACTCTGAATTAAAGTTCTTCAATCTTGAATTCAAGGCAAAAATCTCGGGGACAAAAGTTCCATACCATGTTATAACTATGAATTTTAAAATAAAATACAAAAATGACTTAAATTTTGAGGTCAAATATTGATATGCCAATTGAGACATTCAGTTGTTTAATAACAATCACTCCAAGAATACTAATAGAATAGTATGTATTCAAAGTAGTTAATTTGATATATTTCAGAACGCAACATTTCGGTACGCGACATTTCGGTATAAAGTGGTGAACGCAACATTTCGGTACGCGACATTTCGGTATAAAGTGGTGGTTACAGCATTTCAGCGGCTTCATTTCACAGATCAAATTATGTTAAAATAAAGATTTTCAATTTTCTTTTTAACATAGAGGCAGATTATAGATGTACAATTTTGTGGTGTCTTACACACATTTTAAAAATCTAAATAATTTTAAAATTGTCCTGTGCGTTTTCAAAATTTTCAAAATTGCGCAACTATTTTAAAATTGTGCTGGGATGTAAAAACCCACAAGAAACAATTTTGAAATTGCGCAAGCAACTTTTTGTGTTGAATTTCTTTCAGAGAAGGAATATTTTGAAGCTATGTAACGCAAGTTTTGAGTCTACTGTTCACACTGTCATGTGTTCAACCCTGTGGGAGGTCAACTGTGATCAACTCCAGCAGAATGGGTGAACATGGAGGACCTCTGAAATTAGATGGGACTGATACAAATCATGAAGGCTAATGTCATCTGGAAATTCTGGAAGAAACTGCTCATGCAAATTTAATACATGAGAACGAGTCTAATTGAACTTTCCGGGACTAAACCTCGAAACCAGAAATGACCTCTCAAATGGGGGTTATCCATAGTTTCCCTTTCACACTAAAAGAATATTCTATAGTTTAAATCTTGCAATATATAATTAAAACAAATTATTATGGTTCAAATGTAATTTTGCATGCAATTATTTGAAAATGTTTTAAAACAGATTATCATGGTTTCAACAAGACTCTGCTTAATGAAAGTTCAATAAATTCCTACGAAGTAGGCTACAGATCGCAAATTGTCCGGTAATGAGTGAGTCAGTCCATACGAATCTTTTCGTCGGCAAAATAAGGAGAACCGTTGCCATTAGAACCTTGATTTTTGGCATGAACGTGCATTAGGGCATTGTTACCAGCAAGTTCTGATCTGAAATAATTCTGATTAAAATTAGATTTATAATTAACACTTCAGTATATTGTTATAGATATATGTAAACTGTAGCCTTTAACGTGTATCCTGTTTCACATCCAAATATTTCATCATTGACCACATCAGGCTTCAAATTCAGGTCAAATTACCCACTGTTGCTAAAAATACCCTGTCATTGATCCACTTTCCACTGTATGCCAGAGGGAAATACAATTTTGACAGCAGAAATATGACCCCGCCATTTGCTGATTAGAGCGATAAAACAGGGTAGCCTAAATGGACCCTTTTCAATGCAGAATTTCTTGGCATGGATGTGAAAATATGAGGACATACTTTGGGTTTTTTTTGTACCTCTTGAATATTGACTATATGTCACACTTGGATATAATTTGAACAAAAAATTACATGTGTAAACAAAATATGTCTAAATTTCTCTTGTCATTTCAAATCTTGATCCATTTTGATTCCTTGATTAGGGGATACAGAATCACTGCCACGGAGTGTGTTGGTATGTCACAGCAATGCAATTCCGATTCACACAACGAAGCTGAGGTGGTTTAACGTTTATCAATGAAGAAAATCACCGATCAACCGCCATAGAATATAATGTGAAACAAGAAAACAAGAAAACCATTCATCAGATTGCCGATACCCAAAATGTGTTGTCTCATATATCTAGATAACAACGTGATGTAGAGACGCTATTTATTCGTCTTTGTACCGGTTATGCTCAGGAGAATGACATAGAATCATTATTATCTTGTGCAGAGAAGGTGTTGGTCTTGAGTTAAATTACCGTAAACTACATAAATGCTACCTTTCTACTATAGTACTATATATAAAAAATTGTTGTATTGTTGGGAAAATAATGTGATTCAAAAAGTTGTTTTGATCCTGGACAAGGGCACTGAAAACCATTAAAGAGATGTAAATGTATTTTCACACGTAAAGCTTGAAATCTACTGAACCTATATTATTCAATCTGTTTCCTTTAATTAAAAAATTGTAAAATTAAATCGGCGATCGTTATTTATTTTGGAATAAAGGCGCATTAGGAGACTGTTACCAACAAGTTCTCAGCTGACCTACTTTTGATGAAAATTTCTGGTGATTTTTGATGAAAATCACTGGCGATTCTGACTTGGGCGGTGCCCATCTCAATATAGGCAGGATTTCAACTGGGGGTGGGGATTTCCAAGAGTTCAGTTCGCGTTCGAGTCCTAATGCCTACTGTACTTCGTAGGTCCTGTGACGTTAGTCACACTGCCATGTTTGAAGAGTGACAGTACAATTTAAAACAATCTAGGTAAACCAAGATACTAAGTCAAGGAAATACCATCTAGACGTAACGCTATGAACACTTCGTGCGAAATGTTCGTCGATATTCTGCGAGATCCCACAATAAGCCAATCATGATCATTTCGGACTTTTATCTCTGACAATTATTGATGTTTACTTCACGGAGATTAACATCTCACGCGGCACAATCTTTTGATATTTTCTGCCTCCTAACAAAGCCAGACTTTTCGGTGGGAGTAAACTCTTCGATCTTCATAGATCTGTCTGGAAATGATGCCATATTTGGATACTGTTTCCCGATAATGTTTATATATTAGACCGCGTACTACCGTGTGTAATTACTGTGGGCGTGATTTCAACAAGCTAGCCACCTGATTGGCTAACAAATGTAGTTTCAGATTTGCATGGCATTTATATAGGGCTGAATTCAGATATAATATTCCATGATATTATATCTGAATTTACTGAGATTGACTTTAAAACTGAATGGAAATATAGAAATATTACCAAATGTTTTAAATAGAATGAACTAGTGCAGGACATTTTGATTTTAATAGTTAACATTTTAACATTATTAAATCTGGGGGCTGAATATTCAGTATGTTATGGAACATGTTCTTCTGGTAATGACATATTCAGCTTTCACATCACTGGGATATTTTCCATGTTTTACTGTTTACAATTGCTGAAAACAATGATACCAGTAATCAGAGCTTGGTGTATTATTCAATGGAACGTTAACACATTTGCTGTTACCCAGGGTTAATTTATAGAATATGTGATTTCAATATTCATAATCCCAGATACCCATTTATTATAATCCCAGATTAACAGGAGGCAGCATACCAAAACTACAAATAAAGGAGTTTGACACGGATCAATAAATGGCTTCAGTGTGACGCCTATACACTATCACCCCAGAAGCTGCAAAAGATTGACAAAAGTTGCAAAAAAGAACAACAGCCCATATAATTTTCAATGACTTAAGAATGCATGTATCAATGATTAATTATATGGTTGAGAATTGGGAATGCAAATTGGAAAAGAAAACTGGTTTGCGCTATTTTAAAATTGCGCAAAGCTCCATTGTGTGATTTTAAATACTTGCACAACTTGAAATTTTAATAACACGCAGCTTAATTTTAAAATCTCACCGATTTTTAAAACTTGTTTAGCAATTGTTATAGCCTAGATGAGAATGATTATATATCCATTGCTTATACAAATAATTTAAAATTTTAACCTCACTCAGCCTACGTATAGATCTGTTACATACAGGCTGATTGATTGGAAATTTACTAATATATATATAGAAAAACTAAATTGACACCAACAAAAAGCCTATAAAATCTTCCCAATATTTCTGTACAATTAATGTATATGTATATGTTTCTCAAACCTGGATACTGCCCAATTATAACAGGTCTGTTTAGGTTATTCGTAACACATGAAATTGACAAAATGTTGCACGCCGAAATGTCTCTCTCTTTACTTTATGCCAAAATGTTGCGTGCTGAAATGCCATGTGCCAAAATATCATGGATTTCTCCCCATTCTACAGTTTTAAAATTTGTGAAGTTTCCTATCTGTTTCTAGCTGGAGGACAGGTTAGATTCTGCAGAGATTTGATGATGGGCCAGTCTGTTTTGCTGGCTGACTCAGCTCTGGGGTCAGTTACAGTTTTATCTGCATTGACTTTAATATATAGGCCTAGCTGCGACAAGGGCCATGAGTGACCAAGTTCAACTTTGAAGCTGTGAGATATAGCAATTGACTCCAGGAGTTTTATGACTTTTAAACACACAATGATCTACTTGACCCTTTGGGGAAAGTATTACAGGGAAAGAGACCACATGTTTATTATAACTAAATACCCAAGTTACCATAACAAGTTCTTCATAGACTGAACCTGTGTTTAACACTAAATATCCAGAAAGATAATGATGCAATGGACTCCCTATTTGAGCAATGTTCAGAGCAGCACAAATATGTTATTCAGTGAGATTGGTATTTTAGAATATTCAGTTATTCAGTTGCAATGGACTGTTTGTAGCAAAAAAAAATGTACATGTACATCTGCAATTGACGCAGCTCCTAATAATTCAGTTTAAATGTTTGTCTATTCTGTCCTTATTATTAGCACATATACACACATGTACATGGAAATGATTCAATATATCAGTGAAAAATGTCTTGAGAACAACCGACAATATTGTTTGCCAAAAGGTTGATTAATATACATTGATATGCAAGATGTTTTTCCAAAGTGTGAAAATGAACCACGCAATGTTTGGTTCATACTCCATGCAAGAATCACGAAACAATGCATACAATAGCCATGTCTTGGGACAACAATTTTCTAAACCTGAGCCTTTTCAGCTGCACAAAGTCTCAAACAATAGCTTCCTACGTGAATTATCTACCCAATGTTTCCTGTTTAAGAAGTATTTAGGAAACAATAAAGTGTTTTCTATTTGGGAAACTTAACATGGTTTCCTGTTTAGGAAACATTATCTTGTGTTTCCTGTTTAGGAAACATTATCTTGTGTTTCCTGTTTAGGAAACAAATTGCCAGAATAGGTGATAGATTACTCATTTAGGAGTGGTACCGAACTGTTTACATGGGTATTGTCGTCGCCATGTACGTCCGCACGACGTACGTGCGGACCGTCCATCCATCCGTTACCGCATTTTAGGCAAAACCGCTTCAGACACGACCACCAAATTTTGAACACTTATTTTGTACAAAGTCAGACACCTATCGAAAGTGGCTCCCCTCGGCCCATATTTTACAGAGTTATGCCCATTTCCATTTCTGTCCAATATGCTTTAATGTAACCAACTACATCTGCAGAACTGTGTTCGATACAGCTAGAACTGTGTTTGATTCACTGGCCCGAATGAAAATTAGGAAGTCACTGAGCCGTTCGTGTTCGTTCTCTAGCTATGACTGGTATGATGATGCCTATCGGCACGAAAAAGAAGAAAATATGTTCTGCTGTTTCTCACTCGCTTGACAAGAACTCAGTCGTTTACGCGTCGCCATGTGCCGGCCTTCCACACCGAGAGGAAGTGGCCATATTCCGAGCGCTACGGTCAATCAGAACGTTTGTTATAAAAAGATCAACCAATCGCTACTTGTCTTTGAACAGTGCTTCAGAGGCTGTGAGTGTCATTCGCAAGTTTTCGGGGATTTTCGCCAGAAACAACAACAACAACAACAACAACAACAGCAACAACGTCAATACCAATATTCGAAACGAGCAACAGGTAACATGCCGATATTTTTTTTTAATCGATGATTCATATCAGGAGTATTTAGTATCTATTTAACAACATCAAAATATTTAGCCATATTGTCAGGCGAAATTTAAACGATAATATGGACGGGTCATTGCATCTTTTCAACACCCGTTCACATGACTTTTGCCCGTTCTTTTTTGGGTCAGCCCGTTCAATGGATGTAAATTGCATTATGCAATTAGTCAACCACTTCAGGTTTTATTATCTGGATGGCCAACATACAGGCATACACCAGGTAGGCCTGCAAGGCAAAGTTGAATATCAGTCTTACAGTATGTGTATTGGACCAAAATGTCATGAATTCCTCGAATCCTTGTAATTCGTCATACAGTATCACACCATATACTGATGACAGGATATTTTCTCTGGCACCATTTTAGCATTTTTGTTTGCACGCAGGGTCTGATTTAACCTAGAATTAGACATATTTAACTGTCAATACCCCATTGCCACATATTCACCAGTGCTAGCATCACCAATGTTCTTTCAATACATTTTTAAACCGTAATGTTAATAAAATTATGAACTGTAAAAAAGAATGTTTAATGGAATAAATAAAGTATTATGTTAATGAGTCGCAAAATCCATATGGGAGGTTAATCCTTTGAAATCCTTTGCCTAACAAGATCACAACAATAAACTCCATGAAGAGCCAATAAATTTTGCTAGATAAGTTTACTGTCTATAGTGCTACCCAATGATTAACAAATATCACGAAACTACATGATGAAGCAAATTCCCCAGATCTGACTGGTGAATGTAGATATTATTGGACTGAAATCATGAGAATTTCACGTAATTAAAAAAAAACTAGAGCCTTAGGCACTGAAACGGGGCTATTTAAATGTAAAATGTTGGCTGTTGGAATAATTCCACTAACTCTTGGATGTTCAATCCCATGGCGAAGAGCCATACAATTTGTAGTCTCACAAATTTCTCTCAGTAAGGATCTCTAGTGCATTAGTGTAATTGTACAGATATATTTAAAAAAATAACTTGTCATCGATGGGACAGACATTTATTATGAAACCAACCTGATGAAATGATAAATAATGTCTTCTCTGCATGTTACCAATATTTGTGAAATATATTTACTTTTTTCAGATTATAGAAAGCATATCCTTCAGCAGTAAATGACAAAAAATTAATACGGAGATACAATGTAAAATCCTCATGGTTAGGTGGACTGGATCTATGCTGGGATGTATCCTCTCATGGCATCATATTATTTACATGTACCTACTCCTACCAGTACACCACTAGTTTGGAAGGTTACAAATTACAAGCGTCTAGTCCGTCATTCATAATTCAGCCGTCGTCCATTAGAGAATATCCGCGTCCATAATCCAAAGATCTATCCCATATTCCATATAACAGTATTAGCACAAAATTCAAAAAGACAATCATAGTATACATAAACATAGGCTTGTTTCCTGCAAGAGAGAAGCGGTCAACAGTTTTCAATGATGCCGGCAAGACATCATGATGTTCCAAAAATATCAAATCCGTATCGCTGATCAGTATTCTTAATCCATAATATTCGTTGTGAAGTCGTCATCTAATGAATGATGTATCTCAGTCACGCTTTGATTGTGACTGTTCATATGAGGACCATGATGATCTTGAAGTACATGGGTTCATACGGCCCCTAGCCCGGGGTTAAGCGGAATTAGACAGAAGTTACGAAACGCAACGCCACAGATCTTGCACGCTACGCTCGTATTTTGCTATCAGCATGCGATATGTATCGCCAAATTTGAGAAACTTTGAGTGGAGACGCTTTTGTAAGACAAATTCTTACAATGGTTGTATGCAGACTTGTACATGTAGCTCACTGCTATCTAAACATAACTTGGAGTTTGTCCCTATCAACTAAGTGAGCCAAGCCATTGACCTAGGTCATGCATGTGTCATACATGTGCCTATGCTCTAAATGGTATAGAGGATCTGGTGGAGGGGATGCTTGTGTGTTAGTCCCCAAGTTACACACCGTGTATACAATTTCTGCAAGAATGGAAGCCTAGAAAATTAGAATTTCTTGCCAACATGGCAAACATATGATAAGTCTGCCTTAAACTATTTTCTTCTGTATATGTTAGGTGTTCTAAATAAAGTTTTTATCAACCAGCAATTTATGACATCCTTTCAGGAAAACTCTCTAAGTCAACCTCTGAATAGTATCCATTTTGTATTCATGCTCTAAAGCACAAAATCTCTGTGAAAATGACATATGAACATATATAACAATAGCAGAAAATATTTAACTTCACTAATATAGACCAGGTGAAACAAAATCTAGCCAAAATAGTTGACCAAACTATCTGCAGTAGCTGAATAACTTGAGGACTTTTTTCTTCTGCTCTTCCTCTCAAAGCCTAAAGCAGTTAAATAAACAACCAGTCACCCTGGCAACGGTACCAAATGTGCTCAAGTTTTTCCTCACTACAATACAGGACCATTAGTCCCTACGGGACTAAATCGCCCCGTAGAAATAAATAAATGGCCATTTGACTTACAAGGGATCTGAATTATAACACTAGGAATGCTATATTCATGTTGAGCAAATTAGAAGTACTTTTCCTTGATTCAAAGAAGTAAATTTCCATTTTATGAAAAAAAATCTTATTTGAAGATGCAAAAATGCGCCTTCATTATTTCGCCAACACCACCAAAATCTTGTCAGTCCTTTGCCTATCTTGCAAGATCATTATACCCAAATGTCCTGGAAATCAAACAGGTTCTTTAGAAGATATCATGTTACACATGTTTACCTGCATTCATGTCTATAGCGTCACTTAGTGATGACCAAATACCGCAAAAAACAAGCAGGTGAAATCTAAAGCCCTAGGTTGATGGTACATATGAGTTCAATAGAAAAAAAAATTTAATCATGATAATGGTTAAGTCAGATAATTGAAATTTTTCATCTAAATGGCAATTTGGTTTGCACCGAAAGGAAATTATCACATCAGCATATCCTATATTTATGCTTGGCAACCAAGAATACAACAATTTTTAAATCTTTCTTCAAGCGAATTGGCAAATTTTCATTTCACGAAAAACTTCTTTTTTTAAACGCAAAAACGTGCCTTTATAGTTATACCAGCTAAACCAAAACCTTTTCAGCACATTGCCTATCCTTCAAGACAATTGTAATGAAAACTTTCATAGAAATCAAACAAGCGTTTCAGACGAAATCGTCAGAGAAAGGTTTACCTATGCTCTGACTACAGCGCCACCTAGCAGTGAACAGCGGCTATCAAAACACAACCAGACAAATTTCCCAGGTCTAAGGAAATAGCACACAAAGTCTGACCTGAAAATATTTAACGGTTTCAGAGATATTCACGTTTAAAGTCGCGGCGGCGGTGGCGGAGACGTTTCTCACTTTGTGCTCTATAATATGCTCACTATTTTCACCAAACATCTGATTGATTGACTTGATACTCCCATTGTGTACATACCTTGTTAAATACTGGAGTTATCTCATTGTATATACATGTATGGTGGGATGCAGCCTATCACGTTTATATATACATGTAGGTTCTCGCATATTTAAATGCTTGTACTTTATTGTTTCTTATAAATGCTGTGTTCTTTTGCCTTTGGCCTTAACGGCATAGTTGTGCAAATAAACTTTGAACCTTGAACCTTGTATTCCTGAAGATGGCATAAATATATGTTGAAATAATGAATCACAAAATGTCTTCAGACTTTGCTTTCCTCTTCGTAAAGCAAGACTTCCTGAAATTATATATTTATATGTTTACCTGTTTTATACATGAGCAGTGTGACTAACGTCTCAGGACCTACGAAGTACAGTAGGCATTAGGACTCGAACGCGAACTGAACTCTTGGAAATCCCCACCCCCAGTTGAAATCCTGCCTATATTAAGATGGGCACCGCCCAAGTCAGAATCGCCACTGATTTTCATCAAAAATCACCAGAAATTTCCATCAAAAATAGGTCAGCTCAGAACTTGTTGGTAACAGTCTCCTAATGCGCCTTCTTTCCAAAATAAATAACGATCACCGATTTAATTTTACATTTTTTTTTAAAGGAAACAGATTGAATAATATAGGTTCACTAGATTTCAAGCTTTACGTGTGAAAATACATCTACATCTCTTTAGTGGTTTTTAGTGCCCTTGTCCAGGATCAAAACAATTTTTTAAATCACATTATTTTCCCAACAATACACCAAATTTTTATATATAGTACTATAGTATAGAAAGGTAGCATTTATGTAGTTTACGGTAATTCAATTCGAGACCAACACCTTCTATGCATAAGATAATAATGATTCTATGTGATTCTCCTGAGCATAACCGGTACAAAGACGAATAAATAGCGTCTCTACATCACGTTGTTATCTAGATATATGAGACAACACATTTTGGGTATCGGCAATCTGATGAATGTACTATTCCGGTTTCCTTGTTTCACATTACATTCTATGGCAGTTGATCGGTGATTTTCTTTATGATAAACGTTAAACCACCTCAGCTTCGTTGTGCAAACAGCGCTGAATTTTTGAGGGTATATGCAGTAGGGTGTTTTTAGCCGGAGAGTAACTGATAGGCCTAGTCATTAAATGCGATAAAACGCTGGAGCAAAACGGACCACAGTTTTCTTGGCAATGATGACATGTTTGGATGTGAAACAGGATACACGTTACAGGCTACAGCTTACATATATATAACAATATACTGAAGTGTTAATTATAAATCTAATTTTTAATCAGAATTATTTCAGATCAGAACTTGCTGGTAACAATGCCCTAATGCACGTTCATGCCAAAAATCAAGGTTCTAATGTCAACGGTTCTCCTTATTTTGCCGACGAAAGGATTCGGATGGACTGACTGACTCACTCATTACCGGACAATTTGCGATCTGTAGCCTACTTCGTAGGAATTATATTTCTTTGGAAATTCCATTATAGAGACATGATCTGCTGGAATGAACAGAGCAAGGAAAGGTGTGAATTCCAGTGGATTCCAGACAAAATTGTGGATTTTAATCGGATTGGAAGTTCACTTTCCCGGAAAAAGCTTGGAATTCCCAGCAAAGTTATGGCTAATTTTGCTGGAAAGTCACAGCTGAGGGCTTTGAATCGGACTGGAATTTCAGGCTGAAAATAAAAAATCCGCTGTCTTCTTTAGGGGGGTACTGACTATTTCTGGAATAGCCCAATATTCTCTGTTCCGGACTCCAACTCTGTGACAGCTGCCGTGGATCAACTTGTCGAAATTGCTGATAACAACAACAGCAGCAGTTCGCTCATCGATGATACTGGTATGTATATATTTTCGTTGCTCACGTCCCGCCAACCATCGCAATCCATATTAGGGCTGTCTTTTGAAAAAAAAAAATACACCGGTATGCATCCCGTACCGTACACGGCTGAGCCGGAGAGGGTTGTTATAAATTTATTTATTATCATTTAAAGTCCACATTCGGACAGTACATGTCAAAATGAACTGATATACACAATAATACACGGTAGAAATATTTAATTTAAAATGTAAGAGAAGATTATCAGTTAGAATTTTATTTTTATTTTTATTTTTTTTTCTGTATGGCTAATACAGTTAAGAGGGAAGTTCCGAATCACTTTTTACATCTACACTGCTGGTGCTCGTTTTGTTAAGAGTTGAGTGTGACTATTGGTCTTATTTTCTACGAAAACCTGTCGTCAATAATTGTATGTAAAAAAATCTCTGATCGAGCTTGTGAATCAATGAGAAAATCATGTCCGTCTCAGTGCTCCAGCGGGGGCAGTTGCGAATCAGTTTGGTGAGAAGCAGATCACGCCATCTAGCGGTCATTACAGCCACTAAAAGTATAATTTTTTTATCAGCCCGAGTGGTCATGCAGTTATCATCAATATCCCAATAGGCGAAAAATGATGTATAACATGTCCAGACTTTGTTGGATTGGCACTTATACTGAGGCGGAAATTCTTCATAGACAACGGCGGCCTGATCTGTCTGACCATGCCATATACGACAATTATCCTCACTAATTAAATTAATTCTCTTAGGATTTTGGTAGTTCGTTATTTGTACATGGACGAGACCACTCATTTTAAGATTGAACCTAACAGTTCTCAATAGAAACCTGTTGAAAATTCAGATTCACATTTAAGAAAGTAAAGTTACACCCACATTTTCATCATATTTGACAGGAGAAAGAATTCTATGCGCATCTTCAAGATTACATATATATACAAACTCTCTCAATGGATATCGGAAATCCATTTCGCATCTGACTATTCTCAATTTTAATAATGAACACAAATGATGGAAAGTTTGAAATCGGGGGTGGAGAGTGGGGAAGGGAGGGTGAAGACCATCGCGTTCTGTGAAGGGGCGTAAAGTTTCGTGAAGACTGTGTCGCATGTATTCATGATATAATTAGACGACAGAATACCCTTGAATTGACTGTTTTGCTAATTATTCTGTATGGTACTCATGGTAATGCAACCACTTCTTTGTAGGCAATTCAGGTTCAACATCTAAATGTATTGCAGCAGTATCAGACATGCCAGCTGATAAATCCACTGATGGCGAATATGCCTCTGAGAATGGTGAGCTCAACTTTCAACTAGAAACCCTCTAAAACTGACTTTCGTCATATATGGATCCATCTTCCGTGTATCTGGGATATGGGAAAATAGATGGCGATGATACACAAATTACAAGTTTTAATGAGCACAGACAGCCTCTGTGAATGAATTTTTCTATTGATCCATCATCCCATTTTAGTTAGCAGTATTGTGAGCATGCATGAATGATTCTGCAGTGACCCACCCCATAACACAATTATTTTCAATAACCCCTGATTATATGTATAAAATCCCAGATATCCTCACTCAGTAATATAATGCCCATTATTATGTGATTCACTCTTGCAGAATACAACAACCCTGAGCATCTGAGTGGAAATGACACATACGCTGACGATGAACCAGATGGTAGCAGTGATGAAAATGATACCAACTATGCCGATGAGGCCGAAGGTTAGAGAAGATATGATAAAAAAAAACACACTCCCCCCCAACACCACCACTCTTCTCCCACCCCTGCCAGCATCGAAGGGTTTATCACTGTCATACATGTCATAAATCTCAAATAGAATGCTGTATCATGTCAAGACCAATGGTAATTCTATTGTAGTAATAAAGTAATAAATTGTAGTGTATACATATTGGTTACATGATAGATTGAATACCTGTGTCATCCAGGGTGACAGAGGCTTAATATTATTGGGTTTATCATGTTAAGACAATAATAAAAAGATATCTTGATATAAATATTATAATATTAAGGTGGACATAAGGAAGGTGTCATTACACAATATGCAGGCAAAAACAAATTGCATCTACCATGTGTCTACAGTTTAACTGACAGGTATTTAAGGTAGCATTCTGTAACAACAAAGAAACAAAAGAGCAGTTGGTTTAGCTTCATTAATGTTCTGGGATGGTACCCACCTCCTAAAATGTATAATTCATGATCAAACAAGAATTACAAGAATGACATACATATAATATTGTGTATGTTTTGACTAATTTATGATAGATTATGTACATGTAGTTACAACACCATGCGATTAAATATGTGTCAATCATGGCAACAGATTCTACTGGAGTAATACCATAATATTAATAGCATAACCTGTAATTTAGTGTTATGTGAAATTTTAGGTAGCATTGGATTGATGTATAATTATCATGCGTTATGAAGTAAGGAATGTAAGGGGAGATTATGGGGGAGAGAAGATGTCGGTGTCTCCACTCTGGAAACGATAAGGGTTTTGGTTTAATGAATTAAAAAAAAATGTTTTAGAAAAAAAAAACTAATAATAAAAAAAAAATAATGGAGGTGGGTAGTAATCCTCTAATCCAGGGGATTCAAGGGTTGCTCCAATGTTACTGGGTTTCTCATAATGTTTGTTTACCAAGCAATTCTGAACATTTTAAACCTTCTGAATCACCTTCAGCTGTGGAATGTATAATACTCCCCTCCCCCACCCCCACCCACTCCCCATTCTTCACCTCCCTTCAGTAAGCAAAGATCCACATCATGTAGGATAGTTTGATACATGGAATATATTTGTAAATATGTCCATTATTTAACCATCTTTATCTGCAAATTTAGATTTATCAATAATAATATTGTTTCAATTCTGTTCACTTAATTTGAATCATTAATCAGAAAAGCAAGGATATTCCGGATCGCTAACCGCAAAACTGAATAAATTTAAAGCTTTCACAACTTGTCACATGAAGATGAGGATGAAGAAATATAAATAAAAAAAATAAGAATTTTTTATTTTTTTTATTTTATTATTATTATCATTAATTTTTTTTTTGCCCTCTAACCATCAATCCGATACCCCATTGTTGGTGTTACAATGGAAATGTCGCAGTTAGAACATTCACTATGATTGCTTGCTACTGATCAACCTCCTGTTTATTGTATGGACATTCTGATAAAAAAAACTATAAATATAATAAAACCTTCATTTATTTGTATATTTTGTTTTTGGCAGAAAATTGTTTTGAAGATCGTGCTGACCTGCCTGATGAGCCATTATACAAGGGATCACGGATTTCTGTTACTGTCAGCATCTTTCTCATCTTGACTTTCGCTACAAGACATGGACTGTCTGGTGAAGCCTTGAAAGATTTGACCACTTTGATTGAACTTCATTGTCTCACCCCAAATCTTTGTGTGAATGGTGCAAAGTGTCTGCATGATTTCTTCCTGAAGATGAAATCCCCCATTCAGCTACATTATTTTTGCAACTCCTGTCAAACCTATCTGGGCCCAGAGAAAACGACCAAGTGTGGCCACTGCAAAGAAGATGATATATCCCATTTTCTTGTAATGCCAGTTTTGGAACAGTTACAAAAGTTCTTCACTTGTAAGTATTCAATGTATAAATCGTACATGTATGTTTAGTTGTTCATCAATTCCTGAGTCTTGACAATACCCAAGAGAGAAGAGTGTGGAAAGAGAATATGTGTGGAGTATTTTCGAGATAAAAATCAAGTTTCCCCCAGAAATTTGCAACGATACTTCAGTTATAGGCATAATTCTGCACTTGACCCATGGACATGGTAGGGCTCTTTTTTTGTAATTTTAACAGTTTATAAGAACAGTCTGAAACGATAAAATGAAGAATCCCCTGAAGAGTTTCTTCCCCCCTATCCATCAACATTTGCATGGTTTTATAAAGAACCCTTTCAGGGTCCAAATTGGTTCCATATAGTACCTCGTAGATGTCCAGTGATGTTTTCGTCACTGCTTTCAGTGATTTTTCCGCAGAGTTATCTCCCTTTATTGATGACCTCAATGAGAATTTCAGTAGTGGTCTTTAAGTTTTCAGCAATTACTTTTGTCATTTTCTACTGTCTGATTTATCACATCAATGTAGATACAAGGAAAATCTATCTATCTATTGCTATAAAAACAAATTCTAAGTACCGGTAATGGGCAGTGGATCTGTAACCCTTAACCTCGTTACTAGTACCTCAGACAAATCTACCATTATGGATGGCCTAATATGACGTAGTATGCTCATTAATGCTCAGTGAACATATTTTCTGAAGGTTCCAACTACCTGCAACTTTTGAACTATCGAAAGGAAAGAAAGAAAGAACAGTCTGAAAACATAGAAGATGTCTTGGATGGAGAATTGTATAGACAGGCACTCCCGGATGGATTTTTAGCTGGAACAGAGGAAGACAAAAAGAAGTCCGAAATCCACATATCATGTCAGATGAATACTGATGGTGTGTCTGTGTTCCGGTCATCAAACTTTGGTATCTGGCCCCAATACTTGGTAATCAATGAGTTGCCACCTAACAACAGGTACAGTATATTTGTTCTAAATATAACCAAAGTTAACTTAACATGCTTAATAAAGATGTTTGTGGTTTATGAGCATGAGAAATATTATGTTTGAAGGATACACATTTCTGCAGTTATATCTACCTATGATGTGCATTTACTTTTTGTGCACCATCAATATACATGTATACAGTGATTAAACAACATAATTGAACCAATTATGATTGTAGCATTACCCTCACATTTTAGTGCACTTGTATTATTGATTATTCATTGACATTGTGTTTTCAGATTTTCCAGGAAATACAGATTGTTTGGTGGATTGTGGTTTGGGATAAAAAAAACCTGTCATGAACATTTTCCTTCATCCTTTGGTGCAAGAGTTCAAGGATTTATTCAATAGAGGTGAACATTTTTTGTTTGAATTATTGTCTGTTAGCTCTGTATGAAGATGTGCAAGTTACTATTTGGACTTCCTGTGATGATTTTCCATGAAGTTATGCCCCTTTATCTTTAGAAATATAAATGCAACTACATGCATGTACATGTATTACTGAGAATTGAAAATCTGAAAATTAGTGTACATTTTCATTGATCAGTGTATAATGTGCAGGTGAATTTTTCAAATTCCGATTATGCCCCTTTAACACCTCCAATATTACAATAATTGATGCCTGTCAAAGAAATCTCCGATATTATATCATGAGTAACACATGCATATTTTCATGCACAAAACTAGTCAGTATTTTTTCTGGATTTTTCGTGGATAAGCTGATGGGTGTATCCATGTAGAAGCATATTTTGAAGCAAAGAGCTCTTGTTAGGCCCTACTGTTGAATTATTTTGTATTTACTGTTAATAGAAAATATTTTAAGACAATTTTTTTCAGCAATTCCAGGCTTCAAAGTCATCATTTCTGGAAAGCAGAAAGTTGTGCGGGCAGTGATGGTGTCGATAGTTTGTGATGCACCAGCGAGGTGCCTGGTCCAGAAATTTACTCAGTTCAATGGGTTCTTCGGCTGTCCATCCTGTGTGGCTGAAGGGAAATCAGTGAAAACAAGCGAACGTGGGTCGACATTAGTTTATCCATTCCAACCTGAGGAAGGCAATATATCAAATGGACATGAAAAGGAGAGGTCACTTCTGGAAACATTAAAACATGCGAAATCTGCTGAGACAAAAGGAAGGGCCACATTTGGAGTGAAGGAGTTTTCTTTGCTATGTACACTGCCGAAGTTCAACCTCACACGTGGGGTAACAGTTGATTACATGCACTGTGTGCTCTTAGGTGTGGTCAAAAGGCTTTTGAAATTGTGGTTTGATAAATCCAAAAAGAAAGAAGACTTCTATTTAGGTGGATCAATTGAAGTTCTCAACAAAAGAATCATGTCCATTAAACCTCCGAGAACCATCACCAGGTCACCAAAGGGATTCACGGACATGGCCCAGTGGAAGGCATCCGAGTACAGATCATTTTTGCTCTTTTATGCCTTGCCATGCCTGTGGGGTATCCTGCCGGGGAAATATTTGGAGCATTTTATGTTGCTGACACAGTCCATATTCATATTGTTGCAGTCTTCAATTGCATTAAGAGAGCTATCCAGGGCAAAACTGATGCTAATTCAGTTCTGTGCAGGCATGGAAACTCTCTATGAGGAACGACAAGCCACATCAAATGTCCATGCACTGTTACACTTGTGTCAAAAAGTGAAGGACTTGGGACCACTCTACTGTCATTCATGCTTTTTCTATGAGGACCTCAACAAAGATCTAAGAAACTTTTTCCATGGGACTCAGAGAATCGATCTACAAATTCTGACAGCAGTGACCATTCAGCAGCAGATCCCCAAGATGACCGCACTTCTTTTGCCAGGTACAGCTGCTGAGCGTGTGTATCTCCAGATGATGAAGCGCTATAGTACACAGAACCAAACATTCCTTTCCGCTGGATTATTTGCTGTTGGCCACATGAGGAAATGCCAGTTACCTCCAACAATACTAGCCACAATAGAGTTGAAATACGGCAAGATAATGGAAACCCAACAGTTTTTGAGACTACTAAATAATGGTCACATGTTGCACTCTAAGGAGTACAAATGTGTACTCAAGAGGAATAGCTACACAGTGAAGTATTGCTCTGCATATGGGATAAAATTTGGATCAATTCAGTACTTTGTTAAGTGTATGTTGTCTAGCAATGTATCATCCTCCACATTCGCAATCGTTAAGCAACTGAAAGTTGTCATGCCGCTTGAATGTCCGATATCCAAGCTACCTTTTTATATGTTTCCTGTTGTTGAAGACCAAGTCAGCTTTCCCATCAATGTGAACAAGCTAGAGTCACTCTGTGTGCACATGAAAGTGGATGATATTCAGTGTATTCTGTTATCAACATTCCCAAACTTTGTTGAAAGTGACTGACTTATCCACCGGACTATGTTGAGCTTGTTCTGTTTTCATAAGTATTAGTTATACATGTACATGTATTTCTGAAACAACTACAATCAATGGACTTGTTTTACACTGGAGAGACTGAGAAACTGGTGGTGCAGCTCTGAGGACTGGAATTGCCACATAGACAATACAAGGGATTGCTATATTGTTGTTGTTGTACCTGAAGTGAAATTTGTACCATATATACATATATATACTGAGGTGAGATTGAAAAAAACTTCCAATGAGGGTTTCCCGATATTGGGCTCAGACAGAGGGTGTATTGACGTGACATGAACTTTGCCTGTGGATTGCTGGGCATTTGACGTATATTCTCAGACATAATTTCTACTTGCTAAGAGTTGCCAAAATATTAATTACAATAATCATTGGGGTCTTTCCTACAAATGGAAGGAGATTTTGATGAATATTTACTAAATGTATACCAGTTATCAAGTTACCCATGCTTGCATGTTGTAGCATAGGGAGAAATGAAAATAGACTCCATGTGTACACCAGTACTTGGAAATTTGCGGGCTCGGGAGCAGGTCATGCCTCACTGCACATTACGCCTGAGACTGATATCAGGAAACTGTGCTTTCTCCATTACATTTCTGCAAAGGAGTGACATGAGTGAGTGGGGAGCCGAGGGGGTCGGGTTGTTGGAAGATCTGATATGTCAACGATCAAATGTTTCACGAAGTATTGAGACAATCAAGCCATTGTCACTTGATTGGTTGTTTAGCTTGACCTTGATTTTTTAAAAACACATGCTAGATGCTGTAATCATTTACTATTAAGTATTGAATTGCAAACCACAAGTATATCGATATGAAGGAAAATGAATAAGTTTTACTCATGAAAATGTAAATCTCTCATCTATTTTGATTATTTACATCCAAAATATAGATGAGGGCTGGTCATGCTAAAACAATGAATTGACAATGACCTCAATAGGGCTTGATATGTTCAGCCTATAGAATTGTATATTTTGATAACCAGATGATTTATGTCAACTGTGACACATTGCTGAGTGTAGACAATGACTGATATCTGAGAGTTTTGGCGCCCACTGGACTATTTTTCTTATTTTGTGATTGTTTTTGGAATAAGGAGAAATGTGTATTAGAATAAATACTAATAAATTTATAATAATATTGTGTTCTTGGAATCTCAGAAGGGTGGGAGTGTGGGCAATGAATGGCTATAATTATCAGAGATGAGAAATGTCAGCTCTTCTCTGATTTCACTTTTTTTCTGACGGCAAGTTTTATTTCTAAATCAGTCTCACTTTGGTGTGAAAGTTAGAAAGAAAATGACAATATTGCTGTACTTAATTATTGCTGCTAGTTTGCTGCTGCATGTTAGCTGAATGTACATGCATTCTCCATCAAGTTCAAGGTGGAGAGCTGGTTTTTGGCTGTGGAATCCGAATGAAGTTTCAACCTGTGAAGTACATGTGCAATATACATCAATCTGAGTATTTATAATATTATTAAACACTGGTTAATGATCATTTAAAATTGTGTTGCTTTGTGGGGTTTTTTTTCACTGGCATGCAGATCTCTCACCATAGTTGACTGTCATGACAGTTGCCTGGCTTTTGGGATATTTGATGGTAGATGCCTACATACATGTACATATTCAATATTCTTTAATGGACGATGGCTGAATTACGAATGACGGACTAGACACTTGTATTCAATAAATTATGAAAATTAATAAATATAAAATATATTTTTCTTCTAGTCATAAACATAGAATAAGAGTATGTCATAAAGATCAGGGTAAGGTCGAAAATTAAAAATAGTAGCATGGGTATTGTTAGACTTATTGGACATCAATGGAAATGAGTCTTTCGAAGAGGAAAGGAAGAAATGTAGGAAAAGTTTTAAAGAAATTAATTTGAATTGTTTTTTTCTATTTTCATAATTTATTGAAAAAATATACAAAGGCATATATCAAGTATCTCACAAGCCAGGTGTCCGTTAGGGTCCGTCTTTCATCTAAGCTTCACCACATAAAAGTGGACAATAGTCTGTCTGGGTACAAGAAGGAGTTCAGACGGGCAGAATTTTCAGTTCATTTTAAGGTTTGTACAATATAAATTTACATGAACGACCGACTTTATTTACACATGTATGATTTGCAAGGTGTAGCCGAACTTTCAAAATGTACAAAATCTGTCAAGGTATGATAAAGAGGTATAAATGTTAATGTTAACATCTGAGGCTCATGTCCAATTTGTTGGAAAATGAACAAAGTTGACAAGGTATCAAGAAGGTACATGACTTTGTCATGAATATCTTTCTAAGTCACATAGGTACCAACAATGCACAGTTCAAGTGTTTGTAAAATTAACAAAGTTCATAAGGTATCAAGAAGGTACAGTGTATTGACGTCAATAAATTTCTAAGTCTGAGAGGTACCGTCAAGGCACAGTTCAATTTGTTGAAAATTCAGCTAAGTAGATAAGGCACCAAGAAGGTATTAGTAAAAATTTAACAAGGTACTGACCAGGTATATACCTTTCTAAGGCACACCTACTGAACCCGAGGAGGTACTGTTAAGGTGCCTATTGAAGGTACAAGAAGTCAACTGGGCCAGAAGGTAGCATTAAGGTACACTCGCAAGATGAGATACAATTAAGGCACATCTAAGGTATAATATAGGTATATACCTATTGGAGGTATATACCTTGCTACTGTGAGGGAAAGACTGTGACATTTGATTGTCGTATTCGATAGACGTTATTTGGTTAATTTATACCGCAATTAAGCGCAACATTAAAAGGGTATTGCCAAAGAGTATCTTGCAATACCCAAGAGCTGAAATCTATTTTACTTGTTAGAGCATTCACGTGAGTATGCCCATGGGAGAGCTGACAATATTTTTTACGTTTGACAATATTTTTGTTGAATACCCTTAAATGTCAATCGTTTATGTGAAAAGTAAAACATTTACTGGAAGGGTTCCTAAATGAGTGTTGATCAGGTTACCTTTAATTTCAATATACGATATTCATTACAGACCTTGGTGGAATAGCCTGAGGAAGCCAGTTTCTTTGTAACGTTGTTTTTATATGACCCGCTGCCCTCTGATTGGAGAGTCACTCCTGCAAAAACAAACAGAATCAAATACGCGTTTTACCATTATACTGCATGATAGTACTAACATTTCATGAAGGACCCTGATTGTTTATATCCAACTAGCCCTGAGCCTTCATTTTGCTATCTACTCTATAAGTCAAATCAAAAGAGAGACTATAACACCATGATGACGAACTGAAGTACTGTATATTTACATTAAACGAGTTACAATTCCGTCTTATATAGGCGTATGAAGGAGACAATGTAGTCAGGCAAACGTTAAATAGTACAATTCAGTGTAGAGCTAAGGCTTATCATACAGGAGCAGACTAATAAAACGTATAGAAATAATAATACTTATAGTACATAACCAATACAGGAGAATGTAGCAATCATTATGCATTTGGATTGCTGTTTACATCCGCTTTAATTTTTTTTTCGTTCAATGCTACATTCTCCTGTATTGGTTCTGTAACCTTTTCTGTTCATCCTCTGTGTTCAGTTTGAAGAACGGACAGATTTGACATTTAATTTAATTTTTTATCCAATACAACTAAGGCTGAGCCTTTGTCAGCTTATTTGGCTGTGGATTCAGATTTGTTAAGATTCGTACAAATTCTTTTACTGTTTGTTTCTGCAACTGAATGATTGTTCTCCAATATATATATATATAGTACTTATTTCAGTAGATTAAATTGTATTGTGATGATTTAGGTTGTATCTTTTGCCTTTAGTCCTTGTGAAAGAGTTTGTAATCAATAATATGATTCTGATTCTGATTCTTAATTGAATATCCTGAGGTGTTCAGTTCGTATTATCGCCCTCAAGAAATACCACGCACTGTAACTCACAAGCATCATGATTAACTGCTTTATGACTGATGCTTGAAGACAGGTTTTCTACGCTTCAATTCATTATTGTTATGTCTTGTTATATATTAAAATGTCACTGGTTTGAACGTAGTCCGCTGGTGGTTTGGGCTATGGCGACCATTTTCCATGTCAGGTTTCCCAGGTATGTTATCTCCCTTTCTTAGGCAAAAAAAAATAGGGATTTCCTTTGAAAATCTTCTAGCTGAGAATTGTTTGCAGCAACATTCATCAAATTTGATCAATTTTGATAGACAGTGTGATTATCTTCAAACAGTTAGAATATAAGAAAACGTTAAATACTATTTATATGATTTTGTCATGAATATGCTTCAAAACCAGAGCTATCCCCTATGTTTTCTGGATCATCAAATGGAGCATGGGTCAGTCCATTTAACAGTCTTTAGCTAAAACACGTTTTCTTTCTTTTCCCTCATATTAAACAATTATGAATGCAACAACACACATTTTTCAAAAAGGTAATTACTTTTATTTACCACCAGCGACCATCATTAACGGGTGATCATTTAACACTATGTGCTCTACTCAGCACCAAGCTAGGCTACATGTATGTGACGATCTTTGAACATAAATAATATTGATTATATAAAAAGGTGTCCTTCGAAAAATCGCGGGTTACGGTAATGGATGCATTAGCACTGTGTAAATAAAGAACGTAGTATGGTAATGACATATGTTATTGGAATAGCAAATAACATTAGTCTACAGGGAAATCAATTACACGTGGACTGTCATTCGGCTTCATAGATAACCTGGATATACAATGATTATTTCATGGTCCGTATCGGTGTGCCGCATACGAGAGTTGTGTTTAAATCCGAGTCTTATGTAAGTGACTACTGATACAAGTAGTCATAGCCAGTATCATCTATATAATTTGGAGCGATATGCAAGGAATAACACATACGTTTGGGAAACTTTGCCTTAATGTATATCATTGCTAATTTTTGAAACCGAGATGAGAACATCATCAAAATGACGAGAAGAACCGTAAATAGACAAGAGTATTTAATACCGAGCGCGTCTGGGAATGTGACGGGTATCTTGCTATCCTGACCCAGCAAACGTGGGCGTGTTCAATGCTTACGCGTCATGCGTTGTGGGTCGTGGTATCTTCGAAAAGAAATTCAAGAAGTGCACTACGTCTGAGTATAATACACCGTGTATCTTGAAATGTTCAACCTAGAATTTCAGGAAACGAACTGGAGAAATGTTCATTGAGCCGTCGGTATAAACCTTCGAAACTTTTGTGATAAAACTCAGGCATTTGCATTGCTGACTTCGGCCATTGCCTCTCATTATGACAAGCGGCAATACAACCAGCTCTAATTTTACCGCTCACTGCAACAACCAAGACACACAATATGTAACGTTCCACTGGTTGACGGTTTTACAGATTATTGTCTCAGTTGCATTGGTGGTTAATGAGATTTTGATCCTCTGGGCTGTATTTGTGTCAGAATTCGACAGAGCGAGGAAGGTGTGTTTCATGAATTCAAACGCAAGTGGGTTACTCCTCGGATTATCGATGTGGCCAACCCAGTACCTGATCAATAAAATGGACTGTGACCCGACACTGAGCAGAGTATATAGGTGTTATACCGGACTCGGCCTTCAACTCTTTTTCATTCTGGGAATCTATCTTGCCTTTACCTTGGCAGGAATCTTCGCGTGGATCGCAATAGACAAACCGCTGCAGTATATCGACACAAAGTACATTGGTTCAGCCATAGGAAGCGCATGGGCGTTTGTCATATTGTACACAGTTATTCCATCAGCATTTTTTATGTTTCAATCGAAGGTACATGTAGGTTCACTCACAGCACAGAAAATCTGTGGGTGGTCGTTTTACCCTACATCATTTATATTTGGCACAATGTACGGTGTTATCGGTCTAACTTTTGTCGCAATAATTGTTGTCTTTGGACGTGCCATATTCATTACCAGAAAACAAGGGAGACAAATTGCTACGTTGGAAAGGCCAGCCGACGGGAATAGTGAGAATGTCAAAAAAACGTGCAAATGTAATTGGAAACTAGGACTTCTCTGCGGGAATTTATTATGTTGGATTGCTTTGGCGGTACCCTTGTTCGTCATGCTTCATAACCTAGAGGAGGGGGAAAACAACTTATATTTCCTGTTGTTTTGTACCATTGTGTGGATCCACTCTTTGTTGCTTTGGAGATATAAAACTGCACGGATTGGGCTGCTAAAGTCGTGGATAGCGCTAAGAACCAAACTGACAGGGGACAGGTAATTATGATATAACCTCAAGGAATTATAAGGTTCTGTTACTTGAATAAGAAGTGCGATATCCTCATTCAGAATATTTACTTTAGCAAGTATGCAGGGCTATAGCAAGTATGCAAAGCCAAATGGACAAGTTTGCAGCGCTACATGGACAAATATGCAGCTGTGAACGGACAAGCAGGGAAAGCTAAGCAAACTAGTATGCAACGCTAAACGGACAATCGCACTTGTATTATAGGATGTACATGTATACGGGGTCTTGTTAGATATTCTTCGCCGGAAGGTTTCGTGGTTTTGTATTTCATTATTATTTGGTATTTTACCCGTCCAAAGGATTGAATTTGCAGTTTGGACAAACGACATTTTATATTTCCAATAGAGGATATATAGAATAAGGATTAACGGGAAACGTTACATGTACCTTTCAGATGCAGAAAGTTAATGATACAGCCCCCAAAAGAAGAAAAACGGCATATCCAAAAAATCGGTCATTTTGCCCAATATAGTTTTATTTATATAAACTATTTTCGTATGAATGAGAGAATCTAAGAAATAACATGGATTTTCTCAGGATTTTATGGTTTAGTAAAAAATTCAATATGCTATCATAAAAAATTAATATGCTGAACTTTCAGTTTCTTCACTTATATTTTTACAAAAAAATTAGCCACAAAATAATGCAATCTTTGGAGTGCCGATTTCTGCCAATAGAGAGGACTGTCAAAATTGCAAGGTAAATGATAGAAGACCTCAAATCTGAAGTGTAGAAAGGCCAAAAATGAAGTATTACGTTTAGATTGTCCACCAGAAATTTTAGATGTTGATGACAGTTTTGAGGGATATTCCAGATTCAGTATTCATTCTCAATTGATATGAATACTCATTTGATTATAAATGTCGGTATTGTGGGATATATCGGGTGACTTCCGGTAAACTAAAGCGTTTAAATCGGCGAATATGCTATGAATATGCAAAATAGACAATGTGTCCCTGGCATTGGTGTAAGAAAATATAGTGAAGTTACTAACAAACGTTGTACTGTAAACTTCGTCTTGAATAATATTTTAATATTAGCGACGCGATGAAAACTCTGATGAATTTACCTTTGTTTTCGAGATATTGTGCCAGATTGAGCAACGATATACCAAAGAGAATATACCGAGTCGCTGAGGTGAATGATTTGTAACTCGTGTAAAATGTTTGTGTCGTATTTGATAGACGTTAGATGGTAATTTCTTAGGACTATCCAAGGGTTGAAATCACTTGTTCGGGCAATCACTTGCGTATACTCAGTGAAGAGCTGGCAGCGAGCCAGATCTTACGGGCTAAAACTGCAAGCGAATTCTTTCAATTGGGTATCATGCACTTTAGTATCGATGGAATCCAACATATCTCATGAAAATTATTGCCATTGTCCTCCAAATAAACTATGGCAACCCCCTTCACCCCGCCCCCACACACACAGTTCCCTTCGATAGGATAGGATCGTGTGTCGAGTCGAGTCTCTAATGGACGACGGCTGGATTATGAATGACGGACTAAACGCTTGTAATTTGATATATGTTGGCATTGTGGGAAGTTGATGCTGGGTTGACATCGGGCCTTATAGACTAGCCTGTTGTGTTAAATGCCGTCATTTTCATCTGACGACGATACAGCTCACCAATCCCCAGTGTACGAGTTGTCACAGCGACACAATTACCAATATAGGAGTTGTCAGAGCATTTCCATCATACCTCTCTAGATTTGTATCTAATACCGCTTATGCCGGTGCTAGAGGTCGTGTGGTCATGGCATCCAAGTTGCCACATGAACAGGTACAATAAAAGCGTACCTGAGATACAACACATCACGAATCATTAGATTCTTTGTATGTGCTTTAGAATAGGTTAACCAGAAGACTATACTGTGAAGTCATGTGGCTCTGTCAGTATGTCGGCACCTCTTCCCACTTCCCTTATATGTCTTGTAATTGCCTCACCAGGCAGGACTTTCTTATTCATTTTATGCCTATTTGTGTCCTATTTCCTGTAATCGGCTGGTCATCATAAGTCATAATAATATACAAATTTTTATTTTAAAAAATTAGCTTGTTTCTCTTCGGCCCGTTAACCTGGTGTTTGAGTGAATTGCCCTATCACTGTGACCATGGTGACATGTATTCGTGCGCTATTATCGATATCTTCACTGCTTGTGACTTCATTGTCTTATCATCGCAGTGATGATATATTTGATATCATCACTTCAGTTAAATATCGCTTTTGCTCAACCGGTAATATCACTATCTCATCGCCAAGTAGATAATAAAACAGGTTACCAATATGCTATCTGAGTTGCAGTTGTTCAGGTATTTACTTGTGAAGGGATGGAAGCGTGCGTCTGTGCACTTCCGGTTTCATAGTACCAGTCAACGTAAAAAAGCTGGATGACTATATGCGATCTGTGTTGCGGTTGTGTCGCATCGACATTCTGCATCATTTGAAAAACAACAGTGTCTGTCAGATCTCCACTAATTGTAGCTTTGTAATTGCTCACGGTTGAAGTAAATCGACATGGGGGAAAAATGCACAACTGTCAAACTTTTGAAGCTCAATATATTCGTGTGTTCTTCTGGTCAGATGACAAAACTGTCTCTGTAACCAGGACGTCGTGTAAATAAACGGAAGAACCACCTGCGTCTTGGTACCGGTGTTCCATATTCCATTGTGTGAACCTTCAACAATCAGAAATTTGACGATTGATTAAGATAAAGTTCAGTCCCTTATAAAAGTACCATAGTTCTGTAAACTCACTAGTGTTTTACCATGTTTTGTGGTTTCCTGGTAAACCATGGTGTTTGCTCAGAATTATGGTACTTTGTTATAAGAGTTGTACACAACTCTGCTGGGGGAATTTGTCCATGAAATTGGCTACAACACACACCCGCACAATACCTCGTCTACCAATCTTGTCTATCTCTCTACACACAAAATTGCGATTTTCAAGGATTTCATTATTTTGGGTCACAGTGACCTTTGACCTCAGTTTTGGTATATGACGAGTATACGAGTTGTCAGAGCATTTCCATCATAGCTCTCTAGATTTGTATATAATACCACTTATGCCGGTGCTAGGGGCCGTGTGGTCATATCATCCATGTTGCCACATGAACAGGTGCAATAAAAGCGTACCTGAGATACAACACATATCACGAATCGTTAGATTCTTGGTATGAGCTTAGAATGGGTTTACCAGAAGACTATTCTGTAAAGTCATATGACGCAGTCAATATGTCGGCACCTCTTCCCACTTCCCTTATATGTGTTGTAATGTATCTAATGACAAAAAAGTGAGATTGCCGATTTCTTTGACCGCGACCTCAATTTTCGTACTTTACATATTTTCTCTTCCTGAATTCACTCATTTGAAAATTGTATTTTTCAATGATTTCCTGATTTTCTTGTCATGTTGACCTCTGAGTCGACCCATCTTCTCCACCTGGTGTATCCACTCATCAAAATACTGCAACTGTAGATAGAAAACTGTCACTGGATATATGCCGGACATGAACGATTCGATGATTTCCTGATTTATAGACCAGTGGCCTCTGATCACTGACCTCTACTTTAGTACGGAAATTATTATTAGAATGTAAGTTCTTATGCAGGACACAATCTGTGAGGCTCGACGCCGAGCAAGCGTTTCATTCTCCATGTTAGCCAACCACATCCCAGGGGGTCTAATAATACCCCAGCCACTAGTCAGATTTTTGGACAGGATTCCGGGCCGCGCGTACATCGCCGTAAGTGACATCATATATAGTAAAATAGATGTTTGCCGAACATTTCGATTACTTTTCAAGTTTGCATAATACCTATGTTGACCTAGCGTTAAAAAGAATTATCTGGAGATTATTTCCCCTGTTTATCTGGACAGAGCATATGAAAAGTAGTTCGCTCATGTTCAAAACCGAAGGAGTTGTTCGGCCGGATTGAAATTCAACCGTGCGTACTTGGGTTTTCCCCTATACATCATAGCAACGTAGTAAAGGTCAACTTCCGCTATTGGAGGCAGGGATGATAAATGAGCCTGTGAAATGGAGCATGCGCTGTGGGGAGGATGCATGTTAACTACATTCATAAAAAGACAATCAGAAATTACAAGGCCGAGGACACACGACCAATGCAAATTGGTTTGTGTGTACACGTCGTCATAGAAAATAGACCGGGATGACTGAGAACGGAGCTGCGCAAGCGCATTGCGACGTCCATCTCATGTGAGGATGACAAAGCCGTATCGATACTGCTAGATGAACTACAACCCTGGGAGAACCTTTCCCAAATTTGTGGATTAATCCTGAATTCTCAGTTTCAGGCCTTATGAAACAAATTGTTTAGTATCCCACCCATCCATGGTTTTTAATCATCTCTCTTTCACTCTCAAATTAGCTTCGGGTGTATTATTCCGCTTGATAGCAATAAAGGGGCGTTCGTGATTCAGTCCATTGTGAGGCGGTGTATGTAATGTTTCCTTGCAATTTATTATTGGAGGTGACAACTTATAATCTTTTATCTTTTTTATGTATTTATTTTATGTATTTTAGTAGATAGTATTGTGATGTATTAGTTTGTGTAGTTTTGCCTTTAATCTGCAATAAATAATATAATTTTGTTCTTGAATGAATAGCCAGATGTGTTAGTTTTTCGTATTATGCATACAATCACCGCCCAGCACTACTACGAATTGGATGGAAACTTTCAAGCAAAATGATGAACTCCTGAATTGTTGTTCTTAATAATTCCACTATGTAACAGAGTCGGCTTCCAAAAGCAGGAACCATCACATGGATTATGGCCGACTATTCCCAACTTTGTGCTCCCCTAAATTTAACCTGTAATTCCACATGGAATAAGCGCTGTTTCACAATAGTAGTATACAAGGCGTAAATGGACGGAATGGCGCTTCACTGCGCATGCGCAGAACCTGTTGTGACGTCAGAATTGGTTTTGTGCGCATGCGTGTGGTGCTGTGGTGGGTGGTGGATGGGTGCAAGATGGCGTCGTGGGTGGTGGGTGGTGGATGGATGCAAGATGGCGTCGTGGGTGGTGGGTGGTGGATGGGTGCAAGATGGCGTCGTGGGTGGTGGGTGGTGGATGGGTGCAAGATGGCGTCGTGGGTGGTGGGTGGTGGATGGGTGCAAGATGGCGGCTAATGTGGTGGGTGGTGGATGGGTGCAAGATGGCGGATTGTAGAAAAACGTATAAAAGGAGTGGATTTTTAGGGAAGGGGTGTATTCATTGCACTATCTTGCGGAGCACTTTGACTTACCTGACCTGACCCGCCTGCCTGCTTGCTTCACCTTTAGCCAGCCAGCTTGCCTACTTGTATGAGCTGTGGAGAACCTTTCACACTATTTCATTTTACCAGTGCAAATTCACCAGACTTTTACACGGTAGCAGTTACTCACCAGCCTGAGCCCATAGTCATGATGAATTCAGCCGACCTAGTCACGCTTCAAAAGAACCGTCCTCGCCTCGTTGATGAGATGCAGCATGTGGGCGAATTATGTGATGTGCTTATGGCCGATAACATACTCATGAAACAGGGTGTCGAAGATATCATGGCCGAGAACACTCCTTCACGACAAAACAGAGCTCTCATCGATGGTCTACTGCGCCGTGGCCCCTATGCATTTCTAGCCTTCGTGGAGGCGCTGAAGAAGACGGGAAATGAAGAACTGGCTGATCTACTTGAAATTCCCCTTGTAGATGATGATATCTTAGTCATGGATACCACCGAAGAGCGTACAGCTAGCAAACGTACGCACACTACCCCAGAGAGTACACCTGTCAAACGCGTTGGACGCTCCAAACGCCCCCGACTAACACCGTTAGAAATACCTGAGTCAGTGGTTGAGCAGCCAGTATCCCAGCAAGTGCCTGTGAAACAAGAGGTAGAACTTCCTATGTCTGTCCAGGAGATCAATAACCTCATCCAGCAAGCCTACCAGGCAGCTCACACGGACATTTGGGAGCTCTCAGCCTATTTAACTGTGAGTGTGAAAGACGAAGAAGTGCATTTTAATGCATCGGGCTTTAACGACAGACCCGGTAAGCATATTGCCATGAACTTAGACACCTGGCAAAAACTGGAGACCCTTGATTACGCCATCGATGCTGTTATTCGCGACCAGGGGAGTGACGAAGCGAAATTTCATGTGGGTGACGACATCTTTGTCAGTTGTGCCTATTTCAACGATGAGCTCCTGGTGCATATTCGTAAATGGCGAAGGCGCTTAGATACGCAAGAGCTTGTACCTTGTCCTCAGGGTGTCACTTTGAAATTAACGGCGTGGCGGAAGTTGCAGAGTCTCGCAAGTACAATTCGTCAATCTCTGGCCTACCAGGTGTCTCACTATATTTATCAGAAGTACATCGACACAGTCCTGGATCTCATCAGATCTCAAATTCCACAGCACACTAGTGTACCCTCATACGCACTGATCACTGAAGCACTACAGGCGGTGACCGAGACGCAAATTGCGCTGGCAGTGGAAGCGGCCTGCCCTCCCAAAATTCCACGTGAAGAGATTATTACCTACATTTACGTGCACCAGGGACGGAAAGATGATGATGAATTCAAACAAGTCTTGTTGCAGAACTATTGAACAAGTGTTCAGAACAAGTGTTGAAAAACATTTTACCGTATTCCTACACACATTCATTGAAGTGGCTTGAGAGCGTATAATTGTATTAAAAATTCAGAGTTTTTTACTGTTAATTGTATTAAAAAATTCAATACTGAGATATAATTGTATTAACATTCAATACCCTTGTGAACACGTTCATTCTATTTGTGTATTAATTGTATTAAAAAATTCAATACTCAGATATAATTGTATATAAAAATTCAATACCCTTGTGAACACGTTCATTCTATTTGTGTTAATAAAAATAGTAGAAAATTAAAAAAAATGCTTGTTAGTGTTCATTCTATTGCTTGTTAGTGTTCATTCTTTTTTTAAATTGCGCACAAGGCCGATATGTCAACCCCACACCCAGCCCATCACATGCCCCTTCACGAATGCTTCACATCGATACCTCACTCCACTCCATCGGTCCACTAGGGGCTCCCCTAGCTCCAAAAAGGCTATTTTCATACCCTTCGGCCGCCGCGCATGCGCAGAAGGCCGATATGTCAACCCCACACCCAGCCCATTAGATGCCCCTTCACCTAAGCTTCAATTTGATACCTCACTCGACCCCACTCCCCCCAAAAAAAATTTTTTTTGCTCTTCCATCAACCCTCCCCCCTCCCCCCGTTACCCCTTTTTTCAAACCCTTTTTTAATTGTAAAAAAAACATAGAAAATGAAAAAGATTTTTTTTGGCTCCATGAATCTTTTTTTCCTTTTTTTTTAAATAAAAAAAATAATTTTTTTTTGGCTCTTCCAGCAACCTTCCCCCCGCCCCCTCCCCCTCCCTCCCCCCATTTTTTTCAATAATTTCAAAAAATTGTAAAAAAATTGTAAAAAAATTTTTTCTTTGGGGAGAGGATGATGGGAGTTGGTGTTAATTTTTGTGCTTTTTTGATAGAAGTTTCCACTTCCGGAAAGATGGGTTGGCCCTGAAAAGGGCCTTTGAAAGTGTTACGACACTTGTTTTATGAGCGGTAGATTCTTTTTATTCCACCCACATGCTTCCTGCAGATTGGACACTTTATTTTTAAATGTTGTTCGCCTGCTTCAACGCAGTGGCACATGTCTCCTACACACGTTAGCGTGACCCAACAATCTTTACAGATGCATAAATGGCCACACGGCAATACAGCGTACTGGCTCTCTTCATCTGTACACACGCTGCATCTTGATTTTTTTTCTTCTTTATGTCGTTCTTTTTGCTGTTTTGAAATCTCAGCTTCCATTACATTCATGTGTTGTCTCAAACCGTTAATCTCTTCGTTGAGGCGTGTTACTTCGGCCCAAGAGCATGGTTGTGGTGTTGTTTGGAAAGTTGAAGTCGTTATAATCGGAGTTTCGGAAGCCGATGTTGTTATAATCGGCGTTTGTGTTGTAGTTGTTGTTGTTGTTGGAGGTCTAGTACTATTTAACCAGGGAAGCTCGTCTTGTTCTCCATCCGTTGTATCATCATTTTCTTCTTCTTCTATGGCATCCATCCTGCTGATTTCTTGGTCTTGTTGTTCTCCGCTTCGCCTTATCAATCTCGCCTC
This sequence comes from Hanleya hanleyi, assembly GCA_036873755.1. NCBI lineage: Eukaryota > Metazoa > Mollusca > Polyplacophora > Lepidopleurida > Hanleyidae > Hanleya > Hanleya hanleyi. Next base: position 44,406 of record JAVTVY010011958.1, read on the forward strand.
TTCTTGTATTACATCTCGCCGGAGTTCTTGCAGTTCTTCTGTACTTCGTCTTATCATGGTTTCGTCTTCAATAACCTGCTGAAAGCTTGTAATTAGGGTGATTTCACCATCATCTTCACTGGTAACCACCTCTCTAGGATCTCTAGGGTGGTGGGTGAACAGTGTTCGTCGTCTTGTACTCATGATTGTATTTTGTGAATAAATGGGAACATACTACGCGTTATTTATAGTCTAGACGGCTAATGTGGTGGGTGGTGGATGGGTGCAAGATGGCCGCTAATGTGGTGGGTGGTGGATGGGTGCAAGATGGCCGCCGGTGTGAGTGAGTGCAAGATTATGGTATCTGCTAAAAAAAATTTTTCCATGCACACTGTATAGTGTTGTGTTACCATTGCCCAAAGATAAAAAAATTCCTAGTTTTATTTCGATAAACCCGCTGGAATTTTCAGGGTGATATTATAAGGCTGTAAGCCGTAGTCTTGACGTATTTTTAGCCAGGAAAATCAATTTATTTTCAATGTACGGTGTTTTTCACACTACCACACCATAATCTTATGGGTTTAAAATCGCTAAAATTATTAAAATACCGGCTTAGTTTAGCGCTAGGCTACTAATTTTTTTTAAATACTACACTATGAATTGCCTGAGTTCAACTTGCAATAAAATTTATATGTGCACTGACATTTTATTGTAAAATCACAGCCGTTTAAAATTGGGAAAGAAACACACACAGATTTTCTGAGCGTCAGTGTAGACGGCCCAACTAGAGTGTTTTCGCTACGGTCCGTGCTTTTACACTATAAATAGTGCGTAGTATTTTTTTTCAGGCATTCACAATTAGCCTGAGTGCCCAGTCATGCAGTCACCCCTGGCTGGAATCATGGATATTGATATACCAGACTTCACCACAAATGATGATGATAATGAAGTACCACTCCTCGGCGACGTCATTAATATGGTACATGACGAACCATGGTTGGATGCTATATTGGAAGACTTATTTCCACCTCAAGCTGCCCGGGACTACCCACCACCAACTACAGCCCATTGTATAGCCCTCCCAGCCACATCGCAGCTGAGTAACTTCTTTGCAGCCACACCGGATGAATACCAACGTTTTGACAACATAGACCTCATGTTAGAAAGTCTGTTGAAACCACAACCAAGCCCACCAGCTAAAGAAAAAGAAGAACCCGGAACCCATACAGATGGAACCGATGGAACCGATGGAACCGATACAGATGGAACCGATGGAACCGATACAGAACAACAAGGACAAGATGAGAAGGAGGAGAAGACCACAGTACTCCAAAAAAAGAAAGATTCCAGAAAAAGAGAGAGGACAGATTCCAGAAGGAATAGGAATAGGACAGATTCCAGAAGGAATAGGAATAGGACAGATTGCAGAAGCAATAGGAATAGGACAGACGCGAGAAAAAACAGGAAAGATGTCAGACGGGGAAGAAAGGATGCCAGAACACAGAGGATAAGAGAGAATACCAGGAAAATAAGTCAAAACCAAGACGAGATGGGCTACATTTGGACAATAGCAACAACAACACCGGGATCCAACACAGAACGCCAGGCAGCCTTATATTTATCCTGCGTAGAATGCAGTAACCAATTTGCGAAATATGCTATTCATCCCTGCGGACACCAAGCCTTATGCGAAACTTGTATTCATCGACAAGCCCAAATTCCAACGTGTGCCGAGGCTAATAAACCCCGAGTGTGTGAATTGATACCTTTAATATGCCCTGTATGTACTGAGATAAGACAACGTCAACAGGTCCTGTCAACGATGTAATGGCTTATTACATATCTAAAAAGGTTTTTTTTAAAACCACCTTATTTTTCCGGAAGGGGAAACTTCTATCAAAAATGCACAAAAAATTGAACACCAGATTCCCACACACACACATATATATCCCTGTACTAGTTCAAATAAATTGCCAGTCCCGTTATCATTCGGGTTGTTATAACTCCTATCAAAATAAAAAATAAATGTCAGTCCGTTATTCGGGCTGTATTCTTCTAAAAAATGCACATTAACACCACATTTCCACACACACATATATATCCCTGTACTGGTTCAAATAAATTGCCAGTCCCGTTATCATTCGGGCTGTTATAACTCCCTATCAAAATAAAAAATAAATGTCAGTCCGTTATTCGGGCTGTATTATTAATTAATTAATTAATTAATTACTGGGAGAGAGAAAAAATTAAACCTGTGTTTATAAGAGAGAGATTAGTCCTCACAAGGACTGTTGATATCGGGCAGGGATTGTTTTTTGGTGTTGCAGTTTGCTAATAAAAAAATAAAAAAAGGGTAATGTGGGGATGTGTGCTTTGAAATTTGTGTGCCAAATTATTAGAAGCTTCCTCTTTCGAAAAGCATTGGTTCGCCCTGAAAAGGGCGGTTAGGATCAATTTGTTATGCTGTTTTCTTCAGCAGGGAAGTTTTCCTGTCTACTTCCCCGTACTACTCATCTGGCTCACCGAGAAGTAGCGGTAGGGACTCACCACACCATCTTCATCTACGTCTGGGGTGATGGGCATCCCATCTATAAAAATGGCGGCGGCTATGGTGGGTGGTGGTGCTTCGTAGATGATGGAGGGCAGGTCTTCGAGTGGGAACGGCGGTACTGCTGGCTCTTCTTGTGGTGGTGGTGGTGGAGGTGTTGGGCGCGGGGCCAGGAGGCGAGGAAGGGCGGGTGGCATTCTCTCCTCCGCCATGGTTCGTTGTAACAAGTCAAACCACCCTTCCTCGCTCGCCGTTCTTGCGTTGTTTAATAATGTGCGAACATTCTCCGCCGTTCCCACTCCTTCATTTTTTCCTCTGAGCCTGGCGCTCCAACCCGCAAACTCCTTCGTCCAAAATTCCCTTATCACCTGCTTCATCGCTCTCTTCTTCCTTCGTGATATTCCTCCTGCTCGCCCCGTGGCCTGCGTTGTTGACGTTGACATCTTGGCTGTAGCTGCTTGCATTTTTTCTCTCTCTCTTTGTTGTGACATCAAAAGTTTTAGAATGGGCCTATGAATCTGGCCGGTAGCTATATATAGCAAAAGCGCGGACCTTGGCGAAATCGCCAAAGATTCTGCTGTGTAAGAAAATCTGTGTGTGTTTCTTTTCAATTTATAAACGGCTGTGATTTTACAATAAATGTCAGTGCCCCTATAAATTTTATTTCCAATTGAACTCAGGCAATTCATAGTGTAGTATTTAAAATTTTAGCACCCTAGCGCTCGACTATGTCGTTATTTTAATGAATTTAGCGATTTTTACTCGCCTAATGTAAAAGTACGATAGTACGAAAAACCCGCTACACTGAAAATAAATTGGTTTTCCTGGCTAAAAATACATGAAGATTATGACTTACAATCTTATAATAGCTCGGTGAAAATTCCAGTGGGTTTATCGAAAGAGAACTCTAGAAAATTATTAAAACATAGCCTTCGTTTCACTGCAAGAAAAACAACGTGCGCAGTTCCGATTGAATTATGTGGCAAAAAAATGGGACGCAACTCTGTTTTGACAGAAATGAAATTTGTTGCAATTAATGCTATTTCGTAATTTTATTAAATGTGTTTGTCGTATGAATTACATTGTTTTATTGAGGTAGAAGCATGAAAAGGATGTTGGCTACCTATTTCATTAATTGTTTCATTGAATTAACGTTTCCTTAAATTTATAAGCTGTGTCAAAAGGGACCCTGAGTTCGCTGGAGAATCGGGAACCCTCTCGCCAGCAGTAAGCGCACTATGGGCACACAGTTTAGCATTTAAAAAGTACCTTCACGTACGTATAGGATCTATTACATTATATAGTATGGCTTTCCAAGTATAGGGTTTTGCTATCTCAGAGCACTATTGATTGTTCTGGTAATTATGATGACTTGATATTATATCCCAGCAATGATATTATTTTATTTTTATCATGTTATTACTCAAGAATATCAATTTATGCACTCTTGGTCCGCCTACAAAAATTGCATTGTCAATTTAATTATTTTCTAGAACAAGGTACGAATTTTTTTATTACAATGAAATTAGCAAGAATCGGTATATATATTTTTTTGCCTGCACGGTGTTTTTTGTCATTCATCATTATGGCAGCGCCCGGAAAGGAGCTCGCTTTCTTTCAACTGACGTCTGATGTGATTCTCATCGTGTATGATCATGAATTGCAGCTTATCGAAGAGCATCCTAGAGAAGTGAAATTATCTTTAAGCCTACCAGGCTGGACTCTATTAACACGGTTGTTACAGGGAAAAGAGCCCGAAGTGGATTTTATGCATGTGGGACTCGGTGTGTACCTGCGGAGTGGTAGAGATAATTCTTTTTTCCCCCGGCTAGAACAGTGTGGGGGTGCCGCTATTCTACTTCGGCCGGCATTATGGCAAGCACTGAAAGCTATTATCACGGATGTCCATGATGTACTCTATCCTGAAGCCAATTCTCTAGCTACGCGTACTCTTACACCGGATTGTACGCTATTATTATATCCCCAACGCGTGGAGCTGTTCGATGACGATAGCCGATGTTGGTGTACGTCTGAACCCGCGCGTGTCTCTTTATCCCCGGAAGGCTGGATTACCTTGAAACGTGTGTTATGCGGTGATCTCGACGGGGATAGCATTCACCTGTGTGACGACGTGTACATTTTCCGCGGTCCCTATTTTGCTCGACTTCTCTGTCTCAAGCGAGGGGGATTTACTCTGGACCCCGATCTATGGACGGCTTTGCAACAAGTAGTGCCCATGGTGGATAAAGTACTCTCTCCACAGGAGCCGCCGCCTCTCACAGAATAGTACCTGACACTATAAATACGAGGGATGAGACAGAGTGTGTGTCATTCTCCGTTCGACATTTACAGCAAGCATGTCACTACGAGCCATCCTCATCCTTACACCCTACCAGGTGGGGTTATACGTCTATGAAGATAAAGTCACCCTGGTGGAAGACAGTGGAGCTATTTGCTGGGCGTCCGCTGACACTCTATCGAATACGGCGACACTACAGCGTGATGGCTGGACTAAATTTAAACGGGTGTTGAGCGGTGAGTTAGACGGACACCTTATCCACATGGACAATGCCATTTACGTATACCGTACCGCCCTCTTCCCACGCCTGGGCCGCTACCAAGAGCCTGCGCGAAGTTTCCTCCTAACTCCCTCTCTGTGGTCAGCCTTGGAGAAAGTAGTACCTATTGTGGACCAGTTGTTTACACCGGACGACCGATCACCAGACCAATTGGCGTGGGTTCGTGCTATGGAAGACGCGCTGGCTGAACCTTATGAAAAAAAAACAACATGATGATGATGAATCCGATGATACAGCCGAGGAAAGTACTATATCTATAGAATGCACAGAGGCTAGAGTGACAGTGTCACCTAATGAAGCGAACAACACACATGACGGCCACCCAGAACGATGAGGGGTAAGAAGAAGTCCGTAATGAAGCGGTCCCGAAAGGGAAAAAAGGAGTCGACATCTACAGTGAACGAGGTGTTAACCGATTTGTATTACAGCCCTACCAGTCCAGCCGCGTATAGCGCTGTGGGAGCGCTGTCTCGAGCTGCCCATTCTCAAGGCATTAGTCGAACTGAAGTTCGAGACTGGTTAAAAACCCAAGACACTTATAGTTTACATCGAGCAGCCCGACGCCATTTTCGCCGTAACCGAGTGATCGTAGGAGGTATAGACGCGCAATGGCAGGCGGATTTAGTGGACATGAGTCGCTTTGCACCTCACAATGATGGACATCGGTACATATTGACCTGTATCGATATTTTATCCAAGTATGCTTGGGTACTACCCATTCGCACCAAAACAGGAGAGAATCTAATAGGAGCGTTCCAGCAGATTTTCAAGACGGGGCGCAAACCTCTTTATTTACAAACGGATGAAGGCACGGAATTTCTCAACCGACCCTTTCAAGCCTTTCTTAAGAAACAGAAGGTATTTTTCTTTCATACGTACAACGAGACGAAAACTTCTGTGGTGGAACGCTTCAATCGCACCTTCAAAGGACGAATGTACAAGTATTTTACCGCCCAAAACACCCGACGGTACATCGATGTACTACCTCAACTGGTGCAAGGGTACAATCGCGCCTATCATCGCAGTATCCAGCGAGCTCCCCGTGATGTGACAGAACGCAACGAACATCAAGTGCGTGCTACGCTGTACTCATCCAGTCCATCACTCACGGCACCCCGTTACAAACGTGGAGATGTGGTACGGATCAGTAAAGTGAAAGGCCAATTTGAGAAAAGTTACTTGCCCAACTGGAGTGACGAGCACTTTGTCATCGTTCGCCATAAACCTCGACAGCCACACGCCTATCAACTGGAAGATCTACAAGGTGAGAGACTGCAAGGCACGTTTTACGAGGCAGAATTACAACCCATAGTGAAAACACCGAAAGACTACTACACGGTGGAAAAGATTTTGAAAACGGAACATCGACGTGGCATCCCCTATCATCTCGTCAAATGGCAAGGGTGGCCTCGTTCGTTTAATTCCTGGGTGTCCGGCCGTGACATGAAACGTCTATAAATTCTAACCCCTATCATCACCAGCCTTCAGTGTAGGATTGTACCATGGACAGTACACGTCTACCCTTACTATTACGAACTCCAAAAGCATTAGTGGGTACTGTAGTGTGTGTAATAGTGCTTGTGGCTACGTTATTTACAGGCGTGTTCTACGATTTGACGACCGTGATATCCTGTTTGAACACCCTGCGTTCCACATCTCCATCATCTACCACCACTTCGACCACGACGACGACGCTGCCTACGCCATCCAAGACGTCAAGGGTTCGCCACGTATCAACCCAGACGTCTACCACACCGTCTACTCCAGCCATCACCACCACGTTACCCTTTGTCCGCTACATCCAACCATCCACCACGACGACGACCACCACGTCCCGTACTCCGACTCCAACTCCACGTGATCCTCCGCCGTCATCCCTGAGAAGCGACGTTCCTTCCACCCCATCACCACCACCAACACCTAGTACCACCATCACCACCACGCCGCTAAACATATTTACAGTGGACTCCCGTGAATCACGTTTACCACGGCAACGGTACCCATTCGACTACGATCCCCGGTGGGATCCACGACAACAGGGGTGGGCTTCTAAACGCCGAGCGCAAATCACCAAATAAAGAAAAATAAAGAAAAAAAAACTATGGATCCTCGGTGGCAGCATCCTTTCACGTGTCTCATCGCTGGACCGACAGGGTCGGGAAAAACACACTTCGTTCAACGTCTGATCCAACACGGGTCAGCTCTCATTTCACCGCCTCTAGCTCGCATCCTGTGGTGTTATGGAGCTTGGCAACCGGCGTACGAGGAACTGGCACGTGTCCCGGGACTCACCTTAGTGGAAGGCTTACCCCCTGAGGATACACCCCAAGACACCTTGGTGGTGGTGGACGATCTCATGACGGAAACGGACAGTCGAATCACCCGTCTCTTTACCAAAGGAAGCCATCATCGTCGGTTGAGCATCATTTACATCGTACAGAATCTCTTCAGTAAGAACAAAGAGCACAGGAACATTAGTTTGAATGCTCAGTATGTGGTGTTATTCAAAAACCCCAGAGACGCTTCCCAAATTACGCACCTGGCGCAACAGATGTACCCTAAAAACACGGCCTTTGTACGAGAAGCCTTTGAAGATGCTACCCAACCCGCTCACGGGTATCTACTCATCGACTTGAAACAAGACACGCCCTCACCCCTGCGATTGCGTACCCTCATTTTTCCCGGCGAGGTGCAGACGGTGTACACACCCAAATAAATAAAAGAAATAAAAGAAATAAAAGAAGAAGACAATGCACTCTAGCCGTCATTCATCATCATGTCTGCACGGATACGCAAGCACGCGCCGGCCCTGCGCGTATTACGCAGCGCGCCACCGGAGGTGGGCCGGGCCCTGGTGCGCGGCGCGGATGCCGACTTGGTACGGTGTTTGTGTGAAGTGGCCCATAATGTGTTAAAAGGCAATGTTCCACTCAGTCCTCTGCAGAAAGGGAAATTGCAACGGCACAAGGCGGGTCTCCGAACGTTGGTGAAGAAGACGGAGAGTGTCAAGAAAAAGAAACAGGTGTTACAGCGAGGTGGATTTCTCGGCGCACTCCTCGCCCCCTTAGCCGCTAGTGTACTGGGACCGTTATTAGGCTCCATCTTGGGACGCTAACGTCATCATGGAACATACGAAAAAAATGATGCTGGTCGAACCTCGACTGTTACAGAGTTTGCAATCACCCTATCCCGTACCGGCCACAGTGCAACAACTCCAGTCTCTGGATGAAGAGATGAATAGTATACTCCAACGACGACTACCCGATCACGAGAAAATTCAACTCTACCATCATACGCTGAACCGGTACCAGACGTTTATGGATCAATATAGAGGAGGGAATAGTAGTACTAGTACACTACCACTGCCACAACTACCCACTGCCACAACGCCCACACTCACATCCCCGTCACCCCCTTCACCTGAGCTGGAAGAGGAAGTGTTGACCAGTGTGCCTAAAGCCTTCAAGACCAAGGCCCGTTTATTGTTGGACCGGGTGAAACAGAATGCCAATATGAGTTGGAACGCTGAAGGAAAACTGCTGATTCGAAACAAAGTGGTGCCGGGGTCTCATATGACCGATTTGATCAACGATATGGTCCGTTCTCGCAAACACTCTAATCCACCGGGCTGGGAAGTCTTTGCTCAGGGATTAAAAGACACGCACATCCCTCAAGAATTGGTAGGGAATCCTAACCGTTGGGCCTTTATGCAGCAATCGACCCGACACCAACCACCACCACCACGTGCCTCCTCTTCTTGGTCCCCCATGTCACCGCCCAAAACACCACAACCACCACGACGCGGGGGCCCTACCCGATCTAAGTCACCGCGACGATCACAACGCCAAGGTAAGGCGCCCAAGACCTGGGAAACCTACTAATAACTCCTATAAAAACCCGGTACAGAAGCCAGAACAACTCAGTCGTCATGTTTTACCTGACGTTGCCCAGTAATAGCTCACTCGACGTGTTTCCTGACAACACCTTGACCAAGTATGTCACTCAATTACCCCAACCGTTACATTTACCTGGACGATGTGAATGTGGACTGGTGGATATTCAATACCCTTACTCATGGTACAACGTACAAGACCAAGAAATATGGTACGAAGTGACCTACGAAGGTAAAATCTACAGAATGACTCTCCCCCAAGGCCAATACGATACGCCGCAGAAGTTCACTCAGGGGCTGATGGCCTTGTTGGAGTACAAGGCTCTAAAGGAGAGCACGGATGATGCAACACGCCTGATAGCCTTTCGCTTCAAGAAAACGTGTTCTTCGATGTCAACGTACACAACGACAAGAGCTCTATCATGCTGAGCCCTAACGTGGCTGTGAAACTCAGTCCTACACTACAGCAAATGTTACGGCTGCCTTACAGCGTCTACACGGGTCCCACCATTGACAACGGTACCCTGTTGATGGATATGAAAATAGGTATGTACGGACTGTACGTCTACTCGGACGCAGTGGACAGCCATATTGTGGGTGATGTGAACACACCTCTGTTACGGGTGGGTGGTGCCCATTAGCAAGACGTATGGCGATCAAGTCAACCAGAGTTTCAACCATATAATGTACCTGCCCGTACGACATACCGATATCAACACGATCACGGTGGATATAAGAGATGACACGGGACGCCCAATCGCATTCGAACGAGGAAAAGTGGTGCTGACACTTCATTTCCGACAAGTCCGCTCTCCTCACTTCGTATAATGTACGTGCCTTACCAGTGCCATACGCCCAGCTATGCCGACTACTACAAGAAACAAACGGGCGGAGGCTTGCCCATGTTTAGCGGTGCACGCATGCAACGAGGTCACGGACTGGGGAACATACTGGGCAGCATTGTGAAAACGTTTTTACCCTTGGTGACACGGGGTGTGAAAGCGGTGGGGAAACAAGCGGTACGCAGTGGATTGCGCGTGGCCGGTGATGTGATGGAAGGCACAGCACCCGACAAGCCTTCAAACGACGGGCTAAAGAAGCCGGCGGCGTCTTGATCGCCAAAGCCCTTAAAAGACAAAGGCCGACACACCCAAGATTCATTCAACGTCCAACACCCCGACGACGCACACCCCAGAGGAGGACTCAGACCAGGACGAATAAGAAGAAGAAGAAGAGGAGTAATAATAGGAGAGACATCTTCGCATAATGGCATTCATTCACTCCGAGTCATGTCCGTCTACCAACAGTGAATTGGATTTGTGGACTGTTCCACCCACCCAAACCAGTGTAGCGGAAGGACGTTGGGTAGAACATCGACCCCTGGCTAGCCTGACGGGGACGGGACCTGTGGAATTTACCATTGAAAACAAAGATACAGCCTACCTGGATTTAGCCCACACCTACTTGTACGTGAAAGCCAAAATAGTGGACGCAGCCGGGGCCGACCTAGCGGACGATGCGGTAGTAGGCCCGGTGAATCTTTGGCTGCACTCCTTGTTCCAACAGGTGGATATAGGTCTGAACGATAAACTCATCAGTACGTCCACCAATACGTACCCGTACCGAGCCTACATGGAGACGCTGTTGTCGTACGGCAGTGATGCCAAAAAATCACACTTACAAGCTCAGCTGTGCTTCAAGGATACACCCGGAGTCATGAACAGCCTGCTCGGTGCCAATAATGGATTCGTCGTACGCAAAAGAATGGCAGCCCAAAGCAAGTCCATCGATATGATGGGACGACTGCACGCCGATCTGTTCCTGCAAGACCGCTACATGATGAACGGTGTATCCATCAAGATCAAGTTGATCCGTTCCTTACCCGCGTTCGCCTTAATGGCCGGTGGGGAGGGGGGTGTCGACTACAAGATCGTCATTGAAGATGCAGCCCTGTTTGTCCGTACGGTAGATTTGCAACAGGGCGTGTTGCTGGGTCACATGGAAGCCTTAGCGAAAAAACCAGCCCAGTACCCCATCCGACGCGTACAGACCAAGGTGTTCTCTGTGCCAGCAGGTACGATGATGGCCAATCGTGAAAATTTATTTCTAGGGGATCTGCCTAAACGTCTTACCCTGGCGTGTGTGACCAACACCGCTTTCAATGGAAATTGGGCTGAGAATCCGTTCAAATTTGAACATTTCAACATCAACTTTGTGACACTGCACGTGGCCGGCCATCAAATTCCAGCCCGTCCATTACAACCGGACTTTCTTAACAAAAACTATGTGCGGACCTACCTGAACCTGTTTACAGCCACAGGACAAAACAACCAGGACGAAGGCAATAACATCAATCGAGACGACTTTACCCGTGGGTACACATTGTTCGCCTTTGACCTCACCCCCACCTTGGAACACGATCATCAATTGGCTTTGCTGAAGAAAGGAAACCTACGGTTGGAACTGCGTTTCGCCACCGCTCTAGCCCACACCATTAACGTGATTTGCTACGCCGAGTTTGATAACGTCATCAGCGTGGATCAGCAAAGAAACGTGCTGTGTGACTACGCCAGCTAGAGTCATCATCATGGATACAGAGCAGCTGATGAGCATACTCCAGCGAGATCCGAAGATCCCCTTTCGAGGTGTGTTTCCACGCAATGTGTTTCCCACCCACTCCACCACCCCAGCAGCCTACATCCTGAATACAGACACGAGGAGTCGACCCAGTGAACATTGGATAGCTGTGTACGTGGACACCCTAGGCCAAGGCGAATTCTTTGATTCCTACGGACTTGCACCCCTACATGCCGATTTAGTGAAATTCATGGACGTCTCTACTACAAAGTGGCGTTGGAATACTCAAAAATTACAAGGACCCTTGAGTAGTGTGTGCGGACAGTACTGTGTGTTTTATCTCACTCACCGGAGTAGAGGACATTCTATGCCCACTATCGTACACATGTTTGATGATTATTGTCAAACCGAAGACCGTGATGTCCTCGTCTATGACTGGACGGCCTCTCGTTTTAATGTGCATGCTCCATTTCTCTGGTTAACTTAAAAATGTACTGCGCGCGCGCGCAGGCCACTTGTTTATTATTATTATCACGTTATTGTTATGACGTTGTTGTTCTGACGTTCCTTGATGTTGAATAAAAGATGAAAAAACACAAAAAAATGATTTGACTTTCTCTTTTTTTATTTAAGTCAACAAGAATGGGTTACACTATATATACAAATAGAATACAGGGTACAAATAGTAGGGGTATGTACACATAGAATAGTAGTGGTATGTATATACAAGTGGTACAAAAAAAGTTCTGTCAGGAGTAGGATTCGAACCTACGACAGCATTCGCCGACCAACACTTAATACCGGCGCCTTAGACCACTCGGCCATCCTGACTTTTACAGTTTTATAATTCGTGTATCAACAGTTATAGTTAGACATTGTTCACAAGTCCAAGTAGGTGGTGCTCACACCGTCGGCCAACACTTTTCGTTTGGGGTAAAAGAAAGTAAAGGCGTCTCGTTGCTGAATGTACGTCCGCACCTGGTGATCCACCACTCGAAATCCTCGGTTAGTACCACTCGCACTGGCCTGGCTTTGCAGCACGTTCAAGTACAAGGCTTTGTCGATGTTGGGATCGCGCCGGCTCACCCCTTTGCAGCTAAACTTATTTTCCTCTCCTCCTCCGTCTCCTCCGTAACAGTAATACGT
>JAVTVY010011959.1:0-50116 GCA_036873755.1 Hanleya hanleyi
AACACGGACTCTAGCCTACAATAGGGGAAAACTCCTATCAACCCTATCCAAAAGGTCGAATATCGGTCCCCCGGGATGATCGAGGTAGTGTGGGGGAGTGGGTGCATGTAAATTGAGGATTTGTCCCCGAAAATATAAAAAGCGAAACACGGACTTTACCCCTAAAATAAGGGAAAACTCCTATCAACCACGTCTAGTGAGGCTTATCGGAGCCTGCCGACAAAGGTAGGATGGGGGAATGGGTGCATGTAAATTGAAGATTTGTTCCGAAAATATAAAAAGCGGAACACGGATTTTACCCTACAATAGGGGATAACTCCTATCAACCTTGTCCAAAAGTTCGAATATCGGTCCGCCGGGCTTATCGGGGCCTGCTGAGAGAGGTAGGGTAGTGGGTGCATGTAAATTGAGGATTTGTCCCCGAAAATATAAAAAGCGGAACACGGACTTTACCCCTAAAATCGGGGAAAACTCCTATCAACCACGTGTAGTGGGGCTTATTCGAAGCCTGCGGACAGAGGTAGGATGGAAGAGTGGGTGCATGTAAATTGAGGATTTGTCCCGAAAATATAAAAAGCGGAACACGGACTTTACCCTACAATAGGGAAAACTCCTATCAACCTTGTCCAAAAGGGCTAATATCGGTCCCTGGCTTATCGGGGCCTGCTGAGAGAGGTAGGGTGGGGGAGTGGGTGCATGTAAATTGAGGATTTGTCCCGAAAATATAAAAAGCGTAACACGGACTTTACCCATACAATAGGGGAAAACTCCCATCAACCACGTCTAGTGGGGCTTATCGGAGCCTGCCGACAGAGGGACCAGGTCTAGAGGGTCATGTATAGACCGGAGAGAGAACAACAACAACAACAACAACAAGTGTTCATATAGTTTATTATCCCCTCCCGTACATCGTACCCACGATGGAGGAGCCGCGTTGGGTATGTTTACAATACAAGTAGGCTTTTGTCAGAAGCCGCCATTTGGCGCTGCATCTGTCATATTTGTTCTTGCCCGTTAGATGTATTCTCGGCTGCTCTTGTTCAATCAAAAAAAACATGTACTCTGTTCATGTCCATGTATACATACTCTGTTCATGTCCATGTACATACACTGTCCATGTCGCTATATAGCTGAAATATTGCGGAATGCGACGTTAAATCTTAATTCTCTCTCTTCATGTACATGCACTCTATCCATGTACATGTTTCTTGTCAATGTCCATGTACATGTACCATCACCAAGGGGGGGTGTTGGGTAGAGGGACCATCCTTGGTCCGAATACGTCGCGGGGGTGTCATTTTGTAGCTCTCGGGGTATAGACCCGATTTGAGGGATGTACGCGTCATCTGTGAAGTCATCGGTGACGTCATCAGGACGAGTAGTAGCCAAAGTGGGCATTTTGGGGCAGTGAAAGAAGGTATTTGGGGTAGAGAGGGATCATCCTTGGTCCGAATGCGTCGTGGGAGGTGTCATTTTGTAGTTCTCGCGGTGTACACCCCGATTTGAGGGATGTTCACGTCATCTGTCACGTCATCGGTGACGCCATCAGTACGAGTTGTAGCCAAAGTGGATAATTTGGGACAGTGAAGGAAGGTATTTGGTGTAGAGATGGACCACTATTGGTCCGAATGCGTCGTGTGGGGTATCAGCGTGAAGCTTTCGTGGGTCAGACAGGCTTGTTTTCATTGGAGCTCGCGCCAATCGGCGCATGCGCAGTTGGCCAGTGGGTTTTTCCCGTCGTTCCTCCGTCTTCCATACGGATAGTGGTCCGAATGGACCGTGTGGGGTATCAGTGTGAAGCTCTCGTGGGTCAGATTGGCTTGTTTTTATAAAAAGCGGACCACGGACTTTACCCCTAAAATAGGGAAAACCCCTATCAACCAGGTCTAATGGGTCATGTATAGACCGGAGAGAGAACAACAACACAACACGTGTTCATATAATTTATTATCCCCTCCCGTACATCATACCCACGATGGAGGAGCCCCGTTGGGTATGTTTACAAGTAGGCTCTTGTCCAATCAGAAGCCGCCATTTGGCGCTGCATCTGTCATATTCGTTCTTGCCCGTTAGATGTATTCTCGGCTGCTCTTATCCAATAAAAAAAAACATGTGCTCTGTTCATGTCCATGTATACATACTCTGTTCATGTCCATGTACATACACTCTGTCCATGTCGCTATATAGCTGAAATATTGCGGAATGCGACGTTAAACCTTAATTCTCTCTCTCTTCATGTACATGCACTCTATCCATGTACATGTTTCTTGTCCATGTCCATGTAGCCTGTCCATGTACATGTACCATCACCAATCGGTATTATACCAAATCTGTCCCGTATTGTACCATATTTTTCCTCTATTGTACCATATATGTTCTGTATTATACCAAATCTGTGCTGTATTATAGTATCTGTCCTGCATTATACCAAATCTGTGTTGTCTTATACCATATCTGTCCTGTATTGTACCATATATGTCCTGTGTTCTACAATATATGTTCTGTATCATACGATATTTGCCCTCTCTGATACCATATCTGTACTGTATTATACCATATCTGTCCTGAATTATATCATATCTGTGCTGTATTATACAATATCTGTCCTGTGTTATACAATATCTGTCCTGTATTATACCAAATCTGTCCTGTATTGTACCATATTTGTCCTGTATTATACAATATATGTTCTGTATTATACCAAATCTGTGCTGTATTATAGAGTATCTGTTCTGTATTATACCATATCTGTGCTGTATTATACCATATCTGTCCTGTATTGTACCATATATGTCCTGTATTATACAATATATGTTCTGTATTATACAATCGGATAGCGGTTGTCGTGAATAACAACAAGTTCAGCAATGTTCATACAGTTTATTATCCCCAATGTTACATCATACCCAGGCTGGGGGAGCCGCCCTGGGCATGTTTAGTATGTTCACAGCAAAACAAATTGAAATATCAAACACCATGTTTTATTACTTAACGCACATTCACATTAGGTACAAGTGTTTACTGAGCTCAATTCAACGATTATCATGTAGACATATAGAGTATGTACGGCACGGTATTCATCAGTGCACGGCTGACGCGTTCATCCGAGGGGGTTGATCAGTTTAGCCACGAAGAACGATCAACATTGGTAACCCTCTCCACTGTCCACTTGGTGTTGGGGGCGTTGTTGTTGGGCCCATTCCAAGGGATCCACGTTGTCCAGTTTCTCCAGCATCGTCTCTAGCGAGTAAAAGTATCGGACTTGGTCTGTCTCCTTATGCTGCAGCACATAACCAAACGGCAGATTCAAATTGAAGGCCGTAGTTTGATCGTTGAAGATGGCTTCCACGTAGATGCGTAGACGGGCGAGGTCGGTCAGTCGAAAATTGTAGAACATATATTGTATAATACAAGACATATATGGTACAATACAGGACAGATATGGTATAATACAGCACAGATTTGGTATAATACAGGACAGATACTCTATAATACAGCACAGATTTGGTATAATACAGAACATATATTGTATAATACAGGACAAATATGGTACAATACAGGACAGATTTGGTATAATACAGGACAGATATTGTATAACACAGGACAGATATTGTATAATACCGCACAGATATGATATAATTCAGGACAGATATGGTATAATACAGCACAGATATGGTATAAGAGAGGGCAAATATTGTATAATACAGAACATATATTGTATAACACAGGACATATATGGTACAATACAGGACAGATATGGTATAATACAACACAGATTTGGTATAATGCAGGACAGATACTGTAATACAGCACAGATTTGGTATAATACAGAACATATATGGTATAATAGAGGAAAAATATGGTACAATACCGGACAGATTTGGCATAATACAGATTGGTGATGGTGCATGTACATGGACAGGCTACATGGACATGGACAAGAAACATGTACATGGATAGAGTGCATGTACATGGATAGAGTGCATGTACATGAAAAGAGAGAGAATTAAGGTTTAACGTCGCATTCCGCAATATTTCAGCTATATAGCGACATGGACAGAGTGTATGTACATGGACATGAACAGAGTATGTATACATGGACATGAACAGAGTACATGGTTTTTTTTATTGGATAAGAGCAGCCGAGAATACATCTAACGGGCAAGAACGAATATGACAGGTGCAGCGCCAAATGGCGGCTTCTGATTGGACAAAAGCCTACTTGTATTGTAAACATACCCAACGGGACTCCTCCATCGTGGGTATGATGTACGGGAGGGGATAATAAACTATATGAACACGTGTTGGTGTTGTTGTTGTTGTTCTCTCTCCGGTCTATACATGACCCTCTAGACATGGTTGATAGGGGTTTTCCCTATTTTAGGGGTAAAGTCCGTGGTCCGCTTTTTATGAAAACAAGCCAGTCTGACCGACGAGAACTTCACACTGATACCCCACACGGTCCATTCGGACCACTATCCGTATGGAAGACGGAGGAACGACGGGAAAAATCCACTGGCCAACTGCGCATGCGCCGATTGGCGCGAGCTCCAATGAAAACAAGCCTGTCTGACCCACGAAAGCTTCACACTGATACCCCACACGACGCATTCGGACCAATAGTGGTCCATCTCCACACCAAATACCTTCCTTCACGTCACCGATGACGTGACAGATGACGTGAACATCCCTCAAATCGAGTCTATACCCCGAGAGCTACAAAATGACACCCCCACGACGTATTCTTCTCTACCCCAAACACACCTCCACACACACACCCTTGGTTATGGTACATGTACATGGACAGGCTACATGGACATGGACAAGAAACATGTACATGGATAGAGTGCATGTGGATGTACACCCCGAGAACTACAAAATGACACCTCCCACGACGCATTCGGACCAAGGATGGTCCCTCTCTACCCCAAATACCTTCTTTCACTGCCCCAAAATGGCCACTTTGGCTACTACTCGTACTGATGACGTCACCGATGACGTCACAGATAACGCGAACATCCCTCAAATCGGGTCTATACCCCGAGAGCTACAAAATGACACCCCCACGACGTCTTCGGATCAAGGATGGTCCCTCTCTACCCCAAACACACGTCCACACACACCCCGTTGGTGATGGTACATGTACATGGGCAGGCTACATGGACATGGACAAGAAAAATGTACATGGATACAGTGCATGTACATGAAGAGAGAGAATTAAGATTTAGCGTCGCATTCCGCAATATTTCAGCTATATAGCGACATGGACAGTGTATGTACATGGACATGAACAGAGTATGTATACATGGACATGAACAGAGTACATGTTTTTTTTTTGATTGGATAAGAGCAGCCGAGAATACATCTAACGGGCAAGAACGAATATGACAGATGCAGCGCCAAATGGCGGCTTCTGATTGGACAAAAGCCTACTTGTATTGTAAACATACCCAACGCGGCTCCTCCATCGTGGGTATGATGCACGGAAGGGGATAATAAACTATATGAACACTTGTTGTTGTTGTTCTCTCTCCGGTCTATACATGACCCTCTAGACCTGGTTGATAGGGGTTTCCCCTATTGTAGGGGTAAAGTCCGTGTTCCGCTTTTTATATTTTCGGGGACAAATCCTCAATTTACATGCACCCACTACCCTACCTCTCTCAGCAGGCCCCGATAAGCCCGGGGGACCGATATTCGAACTTTTGGACAAGGTTGATAGGAGTTTTCCCTATTGTAGGGTAAAGTCCGTGTTCCGCTTTTTATATTTTCGGGACAAATCCTCAATTTACATGCACCCACTGCCCCATGCTACCTCTGTCGGCAGGCTCCGATAAGCCCCACTAGACGTGGTTGATAGGAGTTTTCCCTTATTTTAGGAATAAAGTCCGTGTTCCGCTTTTTATATTTTCGGGGACAAATCCTCAATTTACATGCACCCACTCCCCCACACTACCTCTCTCAGCAGGCTCCGATCAGCCCGGGGGACCGATATTCGACCTTTTGGATAGGGTTGATAGGAGTTTTCCCCTATTGTAGGGTAAAGTCCGTGTTCCGCTTTTCATATTTTCGGGACAAATCCTCAATTTACATGCACCCACTCTCCCATCCTACCTCTGTCCGCAGGCTCCGATAAGCCCCACTAGACGTGGTTGATAGGAGTTTTCCCCTATTTTAGGGGTAAAGTCCTTTTCCGCTTTTTATATTTTCGGGGACAAATCCTCAATTTACATGCACCGACTCCCCCACTCTCTCAGCAGGCCCCTATAAGGCTACAGACTCCTAAATAAATCGCATTAACGACCATGTTAATGAAACTGTACCTGGCTGATTTCCTAATCAATGTTGGAGTTTCATCTCCTGGCAGTTTGTAGCTTGATTCAAATGCTTCAAAGCCACCAACTTCTTGTCAACTATTATCCGTCAAAATTTTGAGCTAGAGCGTCATGTTGTCAAGTATCCCACTTCCGACTAGTTAATCACCTTGAAAAAGTAGTGTTTACGCGCCTGCAAATAGTACCCCAGATCAGGATGAATTATGCACTGAATTCCAAAAGAACATGACAGCTCAAATTGGCACATGTGACACTAACTGCTAGGCACCCAAACCCCTGTTTCAGTATCACCAGGAAGCAGGAAAAACTTGTCCTTTGTGGCAGAGATCACTTGTAGGGGTTAACGGAGAGGGGACTTTTTTTAGGAGCCTGTAGCCTATTACATCGGTCAAATTCATCGAATCAGAATGGAATTTCGGTGGCAAGTGACTTACTCATTTACTTTCCACATGAGCACATTTGAGCCACCTAAATCAAATTTGCCTCTAGTTATGAGGTATTTTCTACATGTACCCCCATCCCAAAACACAATATACATGTACCCAACATCACATACGGTACCCTAGAGAAACAGCCTGGTTCAAGAGAACAACTGTCATCGAGGAACTATTGAATCCAAAATGCATTCTGCATATATTTCTGAATATTATACTCAATTATGGATCCCTCCAGGTTAATTTAATAATTTCTATTGATTTTTCAAAAATTATGCAAAAAAGCTCAAATTCGGACATTTTCGGGATAAAAATGGGAATCTAGTGGAAAAACTAAAAAGCTGTACCTGTCAAATTTTGGTCTGTATTCAGAATAAACATCTGATACACAAATAAATGCCAGAGAGTGGCAGGAAAAATGGAAAGCAAGATAGTGCTGTCATTCCTTCATACCCAATACACAAAATTGTGTGTATGGGTCAGGGTGGCCCATGCAGTACATTAGTCAATGATGAAAGGTGTCAAATCAATCAAAATACACTATTGTCAAAAAGACAGATAGTATATAAAGATAATCATCACTTGGATATTACATCGCATTTCTGGCACCAATGGAACACTAAATAATCACCATGAAAACGTTGAAGAAAGGGAAACAACTCAGGAAAAGGAAGCAAGGGAATGCCGCCACCTGGTTCAAACAAGGCAAAGATAACCAGAGGTTGAAAACACTTATGCATCTACATGATCCAGGGGATACCCGGTCGACCTCAGGCACAATGGCAAATGCTGAACAGGTTATACCAGAGTCGACATGGCAGCCCAGGCTTGACAAGGATGAATTCAACCAAGTCGCTCGACTTGGTCCTGGTGGACATACTTACATAATCCCCGATGAGGAAGGGAGACCAGGCAATGCAAAACTGTTACGTCCCAAGACTTCAAGTAAGCCAGATCTGGCAGAAATTTATGCACAGACTGAAGTCGACCGAGGAAGAACTGGTATGAGACTGGTGTATGCTGGGAAGCATCAAGATATGTGGAACGAGGCAATACGAGACCACGCTTCAAATAGCCCTACCTGTTCTATTCCAGAGTTTGCCGTCACAGAGGTGCAGATGGGTTTATGCTGGAAACAAACTTTAATTGCAAGAAATGTACCTTCAAATCGAGGCAGTGGAAACTGTACAATGAGGTTCAGCACAAGGGACGGGGCCGTAAAGCAGCAACAACGAACATCCAACTTCAGTCAGGACAGATGGACACTCCTGTAAGCAATACAAAAATTAGGTTGTTGTTAGCCAGCAGTGATATACCCCCACCCTGCAGATCTTCAATGCAGAAAACAGCAAACAAAGTTGGAGAAAAGGTTCTGCAAACTGCAGAATCTGACATGACAGAGAGAAGAAGGAATGTGAAAAAAATTAACAAGATGAGAGGTCTACCTGAAAGTCAGCCAATCAACATGCAGTTTGATGTGCGGTACAATAGTACAACTAAAGTGAACCGGAAGAAATATGGACAGAGTGCATCTCAAGCCATTGGTGTTGTTTGTGAGGACCAGACTGACCATCATAAAATACTGGGATTATATGTGGAGAACAAATTGTGTGTTTCTGGAGCTTACTTGAGGGGAAAGGGATATTCTGTTACCTGCCCAGGGCACGTAGACTGCACTGCAACCATTTCGGAGGAAACTAATATTTCAGAGAGGAAAATGGCGTACGAGCTGGGAAGAAAATTTGGAACTGAAAGTGTCCTGGTGAAATATCTTACCACAGATGGAGATACCAGAGGGGCAGCAGGCTTTGACGAGGGACTACGTAGTCTACAACCCATCATCGAGGTACAGAGACAGGCAGATATAGTTCATCTCGGACAGTCGCAGTTTCATAAAGCCAATAATGCCAACTTCTGTGAATTTATGTTTCCCGGGGAGACAAAACAGACCAGAAAGAGGCTCAGCAAGTCTTCAGTGGTGATCTGAAAGACAGAAGTCATCTGATTTTGAAGAAGTTGTTTGAAACACATGTAGGGCACTATCAAGGTGATAGATGCCACAATTGATTGTTATGCAGGTGACTGTAGCAGATGCAGGAATCATGCAATAGTGTGTGGGGGAGGAAGTTTCACAAGCTGGTGGAAAAAATCCAGAAATCTAAGTGGTCACCATATCAAATGGTTAAACATGGATGACAGCGACAGAATGCTGGTGCGAAGTATTCTAAATATGAAACTACATGCAGCGGCATTGGAGACCATTCGACATCATTCAAATTCCTGTAAAGCGGAAAGCACGAATAGGGCCTTTAGCACATCTTTACCCAAAAATGTTAACTTTCCTACCAATGCTGCAGCAAGGGCTGGATCAGCAGTGATGAGACTGAACCTTGGAGTAGGAACATCACAGCACAAGAAACTGGAAGCTCTCGGTGCACCCCTGGAAGCGGGCTCATCCGCCTGTAAAAGCCTGAAACAAATGCAGGAAGAAGGGGATTATAACAGCCAATATTTCAAGAGGTCAAAAGTTAAGAGACGACAAATGCAGAATAGAACTGTTAAACTTGAGAAATATATTTAAGCTAAGAAAGCTAAAAGTGAAGAAGATAAGGAAAAACGGCGATTGGATGGTTACGAGAAACGGCAGCTCGACAAACACATGTCTGATTATGAGAAGGACCATATTTACAATAAACGAAACAAAGTTACCTCCCCTGATGCGTCGGAAACATCTTCTCTAGCCAAGTCGACGTACATCACGTTGCTCTGTACATTGCCTTGGCATACTTCTCTAGTAAAGTTGGAACGTGAATCCTCATCGATGAGTGGAATGCAGAGACGGCTTGCTGCATCCAATCAGAATGGGCGTTACGTAGCAGTTGATTACCAAGATGGAAGGATACGATACGATACGATACGATGGCGGCCCCACTAAGAACGAGCTGTGTCGAATGTGTGGAGAAATTCTGCCGGAAAAAAACACAGGAGAAGCATTTTCACGGCCACTATCGGTGTTCTGATCAGTTGAATCAGCTTTTGGGACGCGCTGCACGGTCGAACGATAACGAATCGCCTTATGAGTGTGGTCGACTTGAAATTGAAGGGGAACAACTCCTGGAGGCAAAAAGTTGCTCATCGTTAAAACTTCCGCCAGGTGGCGCAGATCAGTACTCCTCTGCCACCAGCCAAGAATGTCAAGGCAGCGTAGAGAGCTTTGCGATGTAGTTGACTTGGCTGGTGAAGATGCGTCGGAAATGGATTCTCTGATTTCTGAACTAGATACGTAACACTCTAAACGAGAGATTCTGAAGGATCTTGGCGCCCACCATTGTCCGATAATTGTAAGCTAATGACTAGAGGATCTTTCTGTCCATTGTTACTAAGAAAAAACGATTGATTCGTAATTTTGTTTACAGAATTTCGAATCTGAGCGAAAAAGATCGGAAAAGGGACACTCAAAAACACCAAGATATAATCTAAGTTTCAGGAGTTTCAAGATTTCTAAAAACTGTACTTATGTCGGTTGTTATAATACAAGAGAAATGAGCAAAGTTAGTCTGAAAGTGAAAGTACATGTACGGAGGATCCTTCACCTTTGTTTTGTAGTATTTTTTTTTTTATTTTTTTATTTTTTTGCACGTGTCATCATTGGGTACTGGAAGCGAGGACCAATCTCTTTGACACTTTGGCATGAGCTATGAAACATACTTAAGATGTCATAATTAGGAACGAATGCTAATTCTGTTCTGTTTACTGGGCTAGTTTGAGATATCTCTTTTAAGATACCACGCTCGAAAATAGTAAGATGGTACAAGGGATCCGGTCTGCGCAGTAATGTTGAAACTTCAAAAGTGCCTGAATCCTGATTATCTCCCCTGGATCAAAACATGCAGTAGCCGTCCCTTCATGTAGCCGACCCGCCGGCAGACGAAAGGGTGGAGCAGTTCACTTGCTACTGCATGGACTAAAGAAAACTGATTTAAAATTTGAAGAAATACATTTTAATTCCGAATTATTTGAACTCCTTGATATGGAAGGTGAAGGTATGGATATTCTCTATAGTCAATATATAGAATATACCCCACCGTTTGATCCGACGACTCTTGTGATGCAACGTCACAACTCGAGAATACCGTATTAATTTGAAGCGTAACTTGGATTTTCGAATCGGACTAAAAAAGGTATCTTGCACAACTAGGCCCCATGTGGGACCTGTGTATCAAATTTCAGAAAGATCCATGAAATATTTCCTGAGCATTCACGATAACAATGTTTCAAGGGGAAATTCAAGATGGCCGCCTTGTGGCCATATTGGATTTTCGATTCGGACCGAAAAAGGTATCTTGGGCAATTCCACGATATCGCGGACAAAACTTACAAAAAAAAATATCAGCTGTGGGCAAAATGATGCATTTAGCATTATGGCTAGGTCCGTCAATGTTGACAATTTAATGCTGATATACTCATTTACTGCTTGATTTAATAAATTAGGCAATTTTAATGACTACCAAATTTTTCAACCGTTTAAATGTACAAATTACTGATATTTCACTGTTGATTTAGGATTCATTTGATTATAGCCAGCTGAACCAAAGTGATTTTATACTTTTTATGGAAGAAGTGTCTTTCTAAAACTGGTGGTTGAGAGAGCATATCTGCAATGCTAGCAGAAATGGATGAGACAAGATTTGGTGTCGAGTTATTGTAACATGAGTTACCGAAAAGTGACAGTTTTTAGTTTTCAAAGAAAATTATTGTTGTTGGCTGCTCAGTTAATTTTCTCTGCCTTTGATACACACTGAAAGAAATTTTAGCAGTGGAATTAATATTTCATCATGCATCATAATTTATGAAGCTGGTGAACTTCGTAACATGAGTTACTTTGTAACATGAGTTACCAAAATGGGGTCCTGTAACATGAGTTACCATCATAATGGGAGATAACTCTGAACAATCTAAGTGCCTCTGCTTGCAATTACCCACAACTCCTGAATAAAAATTGATCTGTGTAAAACCTGACAGTGCACATCTGTACAGTACTACAAGCATCTTTCATGTAAGTTTCGAAGTTGTTCATCAAATAGTAACCCAGATCTGGTCTCCACAAGAAATTATTGATTGATGGGATAAAGGGCCATAACTCTTTGGAAATTCATCGAAATGCATAAAAAGCCAACAGTGCACATCTACAAGGTATAGTAAGCGAGATATGGTCTGGACGAGAAATTACTAACAAAATAAAGGGCCATAACTCTGTGAAAAATCATTCAAACGCAGAAAGGAAATCTGATAGAACACAGCTGTATGGTTCTAAGCATCTTCCGTGCAAGTTTTGAAGATGTTCATCAAATAGTAAGTGAGATATGGTCCGAATAAGAAAAATTATAAACTGACGAGATAAAGGGTCTTCACCCAAATAAAACCATTGAAACGTGCAAAAAAAATGATCTTATTATGGATGGACGAACGGTCTCATTCATCCAGTCAAGGGCTAATGCTCCTGTAGAACACCAAATCACTGCTAATCCTGTTGATTCTCCAATTAAGGGACTGGTATGTCTATGAGTATGGCAGAGACCGTTTCCTCAGAGTGGTTACCGCTCTTGGCATGGAGAATATTAAAATAGTTTTGGCGATAGAGACTGCTGAGAATCATTGGAAATGGCCATTTCTGCAGGACGAGATATTCTACTACAAGGAGCAGATGATCCAGAGACTTGAATCAACCTGATGTAGCAAATAACCATGGCCAATAATCAGGTCACAGAGAAGTTTGATAAGATTATACATGTAGCCTTCAGATAATACTTAAATTTTTTGAATTTCACACTGAATTGACCACTAACCATGTTGATGAATTTCAAATTTTATACAGTTATTTAATTACATTCTTCATGTTGTTTGAGACACTTTTTTGACACGAGAGAAACATGTTCCAGGAGACTTAATTGTTCCTTCTTTCATTTGGACAAACCGTAACATGAGTTACCACATGTTTAGCTCGGTGGAAATAAAACGGTGTTGCATCAGTTGTTTAGAACAGGGACAATACACAGTCCAGACAGTGTACTAAAAGAAAAGACTTTTAATTCTCAGATTAATTGATTAGTATTCAGAGACTTTTCGGAGAAACACTGTACCCTCCGAGGGCATGTCCGTTTACTGTAACATGAGTTACCGAACTTTGCAATAAGATTAATTCAATATTATTAATAACACACTGCTGTGTTTGTGTGGAAAACAAAGCTACCAGTTAACATTACTACCTTGAAAAATAGGAAGGATCTGGATGCAAATCATAGTATCAAAATCCCAGGGTAAACATGAAGGTTATGGCTAAAGTGTAACATGAGTTACCGTGGAATTGCCCACTTGCACAACGAGACAAGGAGAATCTGTGTACCAAATTTAACAAAGATCCATGCAGTAGTTCCTGAGAAATCACGATAACAAAATGGGGAAATCCAAGATGGCCGCCTGGTGACCATATTGGATTTTCGATTCGGACCGAAAAAGGCATCTTGCATATCGAGACCCTAAGGGGAACCTGTGTACCAAATTTAAGAAAGATCCTTGCAGTAGTTCCTGAGAAATGACGATAAAGTTTCATGGAGAAATCCAAGATGGTTGCCTGGTGGCCATACTGGATTTTCAAATCGGACCGGAAAAGATATCCTGCACAACTAGACACCAAGGGGAACCTGTGTAACAAATTTGAGAAAGATCCATGCAGTACTTCCTGAGAAATGACGAAAAAATTTCATGGGGAAATCCAATATGGCTGCCTGGTGGCCATATTGGATTTTCGAATCGGACCAAAAAAGGTATCTTCCACAACTAGACCCCAAGGGGAAACTGTGTACCAAATTTGAGAAAGTTCTATGCAGTAGTTCCTGAGACATCGCGATAACAAGGTTTCATGGAGAAATCCAAGATGGCTGCCTTGTGGCCATATTGGATTTTCGAATCGTACCGAAAAAGGTATCTTGCACAACTAGACCCTAAGGGGAACCTGTGTGTCAAATTTGAGAAAGATCCATGCAGTACTTCCTGAGAAATGACGATAAAGTTCCATGGCGAAATCCAAGATGGCTGCCTGGTGGCCATATTGGATTTTCGAATCGGACCAGAAAAGGTATCTTGCACAACTGGACCCCAAGGGGAACCTGTGTATCAAATTTGAGAGAGATCCATGCAGTAGTTCCTGAGAAATCGCAATAACAAGGTTTCATGGGGAAATCCAAGATGGCTGCCTGGTGGCCACATTGGATTTTCGAATCGGACCAGAAAAGGTATCTTGCACAACTAGATCCCAAGGGGAACCTGTTTACCAAATTTGAGAAAGATCCATGCAGTAGTTTCTGAGAAATCGTGATAACAAGATTTCGTGGGGAAATCCAAGATGGCTGCCCGGTGGCCATATTGGATTTTCGAATCGGACCAAAAAAGGTATCCTGCGCAACTAGACTCCAAGGGGAACCTGTGTACCAAATTTGAGAGAGATCCATGCAGTAGTTCCTGAGAAATCGCGATAACAAAGTTTCATGGGGAAATCCAAGATGGCTGCCTGGTGGCCATATTGGATTTTCGAATCGGATCATAAAAGGTATCTTGCACAACCAGACCCCAAGGGGAACCTGTGTACCAAATTTGAGAAAGATCCATGCAGTAGTTCCTGAGAAATCGCAATAACAAGATTTCATGGGGAAATCCAAGATGGCTGCCCGGTGGCCATATTGGATTTTCGAATCGGACCAAAAAAGGTATCTTGCACAACTAGACCACAAGGGGGACCTGTGTACCAAATTTGAGAAAGATCCATGCGGTAGTTCCTGAGAAATCGCGATAACAAGGTTTCATGGGGAAATCCAAGATGGCTGCCCGGTGGCCATATTGGATTTTCGAATCGGACCAAAAACGGTATCTTGCACAACTAGACCACAAGGGGGACCTGTGTACCAAATTTGAGAAAGATCCATAAAGTAGTTCCTGAGAAATCGCGATAACAAGAATTGTTTACGGACGGACGGACGACGGACTGACTGACTGACTGACTGACTGACGGACGACGGACGACGGACGACGGACAAAAAGTGATTTGAACAGCCCACCATCTGGTGATGGTGGGCTAAAAAACAGACAGTTCCGATATGTCATGCCTAGATACAAATGGCCAGAACATTTTGCGGCAACCCGACATCTCTGTCGTTGATTGTTTATAGCACTGACTTCTTCACTTAAATGTGCAAGATTGTTGCATAATGTATTATGACATATGTGGCTTATGTCACCAGTGTAATGTTCTAAATTTAAATTACTCTCCAAAATAAACTTCAATCTATGCACATGAATTGTCTTCCATTTTGTTCTCCCTGGAGGCTGGATGTTAATCACACCATAGTGTGGCGGGCGAGACTTTTTTGTTCCAGTCCAGACAATGCAAGCCCCATTTGGGCTTAATTGGCTATTATAATTAATTTTTGCTAAATATTTTGCCTTCCATAAATCCGCCATTTTCCTGTCTAAATTCTGAAATCAACATCAGAATGGGAGATTGACATCCAGCCTCCTCACGCGACTTACCGTATGGTGCCCGTTTAACCATGTGCCAGAGTAGTAGGCTACAGACTCCTAAATAAATCGCATTAACGACCATGTTAATGAAACTGTACCTGGCTGATTTCCTAATCAATGTTGGAGTTTCATCTCCTGGCAGTTTGTAGCTTGATTCAAATGCTTCAAAGCCACCAACTTCTTGTCAATTATTATCCGTCAAAATTTTGAGCTAGAGCGTCATGTTGTCAAGTACCCCACTTCCGACTAGTTACTCACCTTGAAAAAGTAGTGTTTACGCGCCTGCAAATAGTACCCCAGATCAGGATGAATTATGCACTGAATTCCAAAAGAACATGACAACTCAAATTGGGACATGTGACACTAACTGCTAGGCACCCAAACCCCTGTTTCAGTATCACCAGGAAGCAGGAAAAAAATGAGCAACAAAAACTTGTCCATTGTGGCAGAGATCACTTGTAGGGGTTAACGGAGAGCCAGGACCGATATTTGCCCTTTGGGATAAGGTTGATAGGGTTTTCCTCTATTGTATGGGTAAAGTCCGTGTTCCGCTTTTTATATTTTCGGGACAAATCCTAAATTTACATACACCCACTCCAGGCAGAACCCGATAAGCCCGGGGACCGATATTAGCCCTTTGGGATAGGGTTGATAGGGGTTTTCCTCTACTGTAGGGGTAAAGTCCGTGTTCCGATTTTATATTTTATTTTCTTCAGAACATGCTTGAAACCTTGCAGAATTTTTGTCACTGCCGAGAAGACTAGGCTCAACTATCGCGGTGACGCCAATGATGTTTACGGGGGAAAAAATAATCGATCTAATGAAGAAACACAGATTACGTCATTTTCAGATTGAGAATCAAACCTAATAATTTCTTGATTGCTCTTCATAGGGAAATATTGTGGAAGGGCTTTTCAAACTGTTTATGTGAATAAAACGAACAGCAAATTAATCAAGCGCCCGACACTATTTGGAGGCCCATATCAGGGCCAACTCGGCCAACACCCATATCAAGGCCAACTCGTCTGAGACGATATACAATCTTCACAGCTGGAACGAGCTCATCTCGCCATGTATAGCGGCTGAACGAAATACACGAATTGCTTGCCCTTTCTAACAATTCACTGTATCCCTTCGATCCTTGATTAACAAACGTATGAAAATACTTTCATAGAATTGGGTGGGGTCTGTAGAGTGAAAGTTTCAACATGCCACGTGTTGGTTGTACATTTTCCCGCCATACGGAGTTGCAATAACACCACGTGATCAATACTTGGATAGCATAGCACGTGGGCCAAACTTGCGCTTGTACACGGTTCCCGCTTCATAACATACTCAGCTAAAACAACCTCAATATATTGTGCCTTCGTAACAGTGAGATCATTTCTCTCACGAAAATAAAAAAAAAATATTTTCAATATTCTGCGCATGCGCAGTCTGGCCCGTAATATAGAAAGCAGGCATGTTGGGGTGTATGTGGGTGTGTGTTTGGGGTAGAGATGGACCGCTATGGGTCCGAATGGGTCGTGGAAGGTGTCAAAGGGAAGCTTGTGTGGGGTAAAGTGGCCATTTTGGGGCAGTGTGGGAAGGTATTTGGTGTCGAGATGGACCATCCCTGGTCCGAATGTGTCGTGTGGGATGTCATTTTGTAGCTCTCGGGGTGTAGACCCCGATTTGAGGAATGTTCACAGCATCTTTGACGTCATCGGTGACGTCATCATTACGAGTAGTAGCGAAAGTGGGAATTTTGGGGCAGTGAAGGAAGGTATTTGGTGTAGAGATGGACCATCGTTGGTCCGAATGCGTCCTGTGGGGTGTCATTGTCCTGTATTGTACCATATTTGTCCTGTATTATACAATATATGTTCTGTATTATACCAAATCTGTGCTGTATTATACAGTATCTGTCCTGTATTATACCAAATCTGTGCTGTATTATACCACAGGTTTCCTGTATTGTACCATATATGTCCTGTATTATACATTGTATGTTCTGTATTATACAATCGGATAGCGGTTGTCGTGAATAACAACAAGTTAAGCAATATTTATATAGTTTATTATCCCCAATGTTACATCATACCCAGGCTGGGGGAGCCGCCCTGGGTATGTTTAGTATGTTCACAGCAAAACAAATTGAAATATCAAACACCATGTTTTATTATTTAACGCACCGTCACATTATGTACAAGTGTTTACTGAGCTCAAGTCAACGATCAGCATGTAGACATAGAGAGTATGTGCGGCATGTTATGGTATTCATCAGTGCACGGGTGACGCATTCAACCGATGGCGGTGGTCGGTCAGCTTGGTAAGGAAAAACGTGACATTGGTTACCCTCTCTACCACCCATTGTATGTTGGGGCGTTGACGATGTGCCCATCTCAAGGCATCCACGGTGTCCAGTATCTCCAGCATCGTCTCTAGTGATCTCCGGTTAATGATGGCGAACGGCTGGTCAGACATATAGATATTATTGCGGGGATAATAATACCGTAACTGGTCCGTCTTTTTGTGACGTAAGATGTACCCGAAAGCGACATTCAATTTGAAGGCCGTAGTTTGATCTTTGAAGATGGCTTCCACGTAGCTGCGTAGACGGGTGCGGTTGGTCAGTGGGAAATTGTAAATATCTTGAATAGGGCCATGAGGGTGGAAACAGTGCCGTGTCATGGACCAATGGCGCCGATCGATGTCACTCACTGGATGGTTGTCCTGTAAGAGATCGCCCAGAAAATGTTCGATGTTGTCAGGCGTATGACTCGAAACCGTAACGCTGGGGTCCGGCTGGATGTCCAGGCTCTTCTGAACTGTGGGTATAGGCGGGCTCTCCTTCATCGCATCACCAGCGGCGTTCGTCTCCCCGGGCTTATCTTCACTGGGTATGACCTTCCGCGGCTCCTTTTCAGTAGGAAGTTGTCGCTCATGCCATGGTACCGGGGCATGAATCAAACGTTGGTGTCGCAGCAACTGACTGCGTCGTTTGAAGAGTTGACCACAATCCTCGCATGGACGCTTGGGTGGCCAATGAATTGAACGTTCGTGGCGCAGTAAAGCATCTTCCCGATTAAATGACCGTGCGCAGGTTATACAAGTATACAGTCCATCGTTGTGGGCGGCCGTGTCGTGGCGACGTAAATTGTCTAGACGAGTAAACTGCTTCTGGCAAGTTGTGCAAGTGAACATCTCTGGTGGTTGACAGAGTGTCTGATGAAACGGCCAGGCCGCTTCCCTTTTATAGCACGCTAGCTGGTGATCTATTTTTAGCACACTCAGTTCAACTATCCCCAAGTCGAGGGCCGAGCCGTGACATCTTCGGTCACCTCCGTGTCTCTTCGGTCACCTCCGTAACTACCCGGCTGTTCCCGTGTAAACCCGGATGGATCTCCTTGTCTCTTCGGTGACCTCCGTGACATCTTCGGTCACCTCCGTGTCTCTTCGGTCACCGCCGTACCGTCAACGATCAGCATGTAGACATATAGAGTATGTACGGCATGTTATGTTATTCATCAGTGCATGAGTGACGCATTCAGCCGATGGGGGTGGTCGGTCAGCTTGGTAACGAAAAACGTGGCATTGGTCACCCTCTCTACGACCCATTGTGTGTCGGGGCGTTGTTGTTGGGCCCATTCCAAGGGATCCACGGTGTCCAGTTTCTCCGGCATCGCCTCTAGCGACGCCCGGTTAATGATGGTAAACGGTTGGTCAAATACCCGGATGTTACTGCTCGGGTAAAAATATCGGGCTTGGTCTGTATCCTTATGCTGCAGCACATAACCAAACGCCAGATTCAACTTGAAGGCCGTAGTTTGATCGTTGAAGATGGCTTCCACGTAGCTGCGTAGACGGGCGAGGTCGGTCAGTCGGAAATTGTAGATATCTTGAATAGGGCGATGACGGTAGAAACAGTGCCGGATCATGGGCCAATGGGGCCGATAGATGTCACTCACTGGATGGTCTTCGTGTAACAGATCGCTAGGAACTTTTATGGGTTCGTCCACGAAGTGTACTTTGCCCTCCACGTCGTACAAAATCTGGCCCAAGGTCTTGTCGTCGGAATTTGACTGTTGAATTAGGGCGACATCATCATCGGCCCTCGTGCGATGTGTGGGAGTTCCCCCTGTCTCGATATTGATGCCTACGGGCTCTTCTACCTGCAAACGTGGCTGCAGAAAAGGGTGTCGTGTGCGTTGGTGTCGCAGCAACTGACTGGTCAGTTTGAAAAGCCGACCACATTCTTCGCATGGACGCTTGGGTACTTCATGGCGTGCACGTGTGTGGCGCTGTAAATGATCCGGGCGCTGAAACGACGGTGTACATATCGTACAGCTATACCGGGCGGTTCCTTCGTGCTTGGTAGCCTCATGGCGGCGCAAGTCGTGCAGACGAGTGAATGATTTCGAGCACGTAGTAAAAGTGAACATCTTGGTGGTTGACCGAGTGTCTGATGAAACGGCCAGGCCGCTTCCCTTTTATAGCACGCTAGCTGGTATCATGTTCGGGCACCTCCGTGTCTCTTCGGTGATCTCCGTGACATCTTCGGTGACCTCCGTGTCTCTTCGGGCACCTCCGTGACATCTTCGGTGACCTCCGTGACATCTTCGGGCACCCCCGTGTCTCTTCGGCCACCTCCGTGTCTTTTCGGGAAGTGACCGAAGAGCGGAAGTGAACGACATTGTGGGAAAACCCCCACAGACAGGTCAGTACATGTGCGATCATGTTCACACTCCGTCACCGAAAAGACACGGACTGAAGATGGCGGACCTCGCCCGGTTGTGGTGGTGGTGGGAGCTCCCGTGTGGCAGAGCTCTTGGATCGGAGCTCTTGGAGCTCAAAACGTGTGGAGCTCAGAGCTCGGAAGTGACCTTTGCATATGACCTCTGTGAGGTCACTTCCGCTTCCGTTCACGTGACCGGAACTGACCGCCGGGATCAAAGGTCAGTTCCGGTCACGTGAACGGAAGCGGAACTGACCTCACGGAGGCCATATGCAAATGTCACTTCCGAGCTCTGAGCTCCACACGCTTTGAGCTCCAAGAGCTCCGATCCAAAAGCTCTGCCACACGGGAGCTCCCACCACCACCACCACCACCACCACCGGGCGAGGTCCGCCATCTTCAGTCCGTGTCTTACCGAAGATGTCACGGAGGTGCCCGAAGAGACACGGAGGTCACCGAAGATGTCACGGAGATCACCGAAGAGACACGGAGGTGCCCGAACATGATACCAGCTAGCGTGCTATAAAAGGGAAGCGGCCTGGCCGTTTCATCAGACACTCTGTCAACCACCAAGATGTTCACTTGTACTACGTGCTCGAAATCATTCACTCGTCTGCACGACTTGCGCCGCCATGAGGCTACCAAGCACGAAGGAACCGCCCGGTATAGCTGTACGATATGTACACTGTCGTTTCAGCGCCCGGATCATTTACAGCGCCACACACGCGCACGCCATGAAGCACACAAGTGTCCATGCGAAGAATGTGGTCGGCTTTTCAAACTGACCAGTCAGTTGCTGCGACACCAACGCACACGACACCCTGTTCCGCAGCCACGTTTGCAGGTAGAAGAGCCCGTAGGCATCAATATCGAAACAGGGGGAACTCCCACCCATCGCAAGAGGGCCGATGATGATGTCGCCCTAATTCAACAGTCAAATTCCGACGACAAGACCTTGGGCCAGATTTTGTACGACGTGGAGGGCAAAGTACACTTCGTGGACGAACCCATAAATGTTCCCAGCGATCTGTTACACGAAGACCATCCAGTGAGTGACATCTATCGGCGCCATTGGCCCATGATCCGGCACTGTTTCTGCCGTCATCGCCCTATTCAAGATATCTACAATTTCCGACTGACCGACCTCGCCCGTCTACGCAGCTACGTGGAAGCCATCTTCAACGATCAAACTACGGCCTTCAAGTTGAATCTGGCGTTTGGTTATGTGCTGCAGCATAAGGACACAGACCAAGCCCGATATTTTTACCCGAGCATTAACATCCGGGTATTTGACCAACTGTTTACCATCATTAACCGGCGTCGCTAGAGGCGATGCTGGAGAAACTGGACACCGTGGATCCCTTGGAATGGGCCCAACAACAACACCCCAACACACAATGGGTCGTAGAGAGGGTGACCAATGCCACGTTTTTCGTTACCAAGCTGACCGACCACCCCCATCGGCTGAATGCGTCACTCATGCACTGATGAATACCATAACATGCCGTACACACTCTATATGTCTACATGTTGATCGTTGACGTTACGGAGGTGACCGAAGAGACACGGAGGTGACCGAAGATGTCACGGAGGTCACCGAAGAGACACGGAGATCCATCCGGGTTTACACGGGAACAGCCGGGTAGTTACGGAGGTGACCGAAGAGACACGGAGGTGACCGAAGATGTCACGGAGGTCACCGAAGAGACACGGAGATCCATCCGGGTTTACACGGGAACAGCCGGGTAGTTACGGAGGTGCCCGAAGAGACACGGAGGTTACCGAAGATGTCACGGCTCGGCCCTCGACTTGGGGATAGTTGAACTGAGTGTGCTAAAAATAGATCACCAGCTAGCGTGCTATAAAAGGGAAGCGGCCTGGCCGTTTCATCAGACACTCTGTCAACCACCAAGATGTTCACTTGCACAACTTGCCAGAAGCTGTTTACTCGTCTAGATAATTTACGACGCCACGAGGCCTCCACCCACAACGATGCTCGGTATACTTGTACAACCTGCGCACGGTCATTCAATCGGGAGGATCATTTACTGCGCCACGAACGCTCATTCCACGAGGGCGCGACGGAACAATGTAACGGTTGTGGTCAACTCTTCAAACGACCCAGTCAGTTAAGACAGCACCAACGTTTGATTCATAGTCCATCACCACGGTATGAGCGACAACTTTCCGCTAAAGAGGCACCCATGAGGGTCAGACCTAGTGAAGATGAGCCCGGGGAGACGAATGCCACTGGTGATGCGATCACGGAGAGCCCGCCTATACCCACAGTTCAGAAGAGCCTAGATATCCAGCCGGTCCCTACCATTACTGTTCCCAGTCACACGCCTGACAACAACGAACATTTTCGAGAAGATGCGGTGGATGTTCCCAGCGATCTCTTACAGGACGCCCATCCAGTGAGTGACATCTATCGTCGCCATTGGTCCATGATTCGGCACTGTTTCCACCGTCATCGCCCTATTCAAGATATCTACAATTTCCGACTGACTGACCTCACCCGTCTACGTAACTACGTGGAAGCCATCTTCAATGACCAAGCTACGTCCTTCAAATTAAATCTGGCGTTTGGTTATGTACTGCAACATAAGGAGACAGATCAAGTCCGATATTTTTACCAGAGCAGTAACATCCGGGTATTTGATCAACCGTTTACCATCATTAACCGGGCGTCGCTAGAGACGATGCTGGAGAAACTGGACACCGTGGATCCCTTGGAATGGGCCCAACAACAACGCCCCAACACCAAGTGGACAGTGGAGAGTGTGACCAATGTTACGTTCTGCGTGATCAAACTACGGAATATTCCCATCGGGTGAATGTATACACCCATGCACTGATAGATACTCAGAATGGACAAACAACTATCTGAGGATATGTTGCCTCAACGGTATCCTGGGCTGCCCGACGATGATTAGAATAAACGGTTCAAAGCGAACATGGCCGAAGATGGAACTTTCTGAAATGGAGACTTCTGATTGGACAAGAATACATCTAACGGACAGGAACGAATATTACAGATGCAAATGGTGGCCTCTGATTGGAAAAGAGTCTTCTTGAATTGTAAATATACCCAACGCGGCTCCCCCAGCGTGGGTATGATGTAACATTGGGGAGAATAAACTATATGAAAAAACTTCTTGTTGTTGTTGTTCTCTCATGTCTCATCCTTGTTGTTGTTGTTGTACTGTCTCCGGTCTGTTAAGGCGTAACGACGGACGTCACTGCATTTCGCAAAATGAGTGACAATTCCATGGAATATCTAGAAAATCAGAGCTTCTGAGCTATTTCACCAGGGCGTTGAAGCATTGAGCTTGGTGTTGGCGGGCGTTGCTACAAGATGACACCTCACACGACGCATTCGGACCAAGGATGGTCCATCTCTACACCAAATACCTTCCTTCACTGCCCCAAAATACCCGCTTTCGCTACTACTCGTTCTGATGACGTCACCGATGACGTCACAGATGCTGCGGACATGCCTCAAATCGGGGTGTACACCCCGAGAGCTACAACATGACACCTCCCACGACGCATTCGGTCCAAGGATGGTCCCGCTTTACCCCAAATATTATCCTTCAGTGCCCTAAAATGTCCACTTTCGCTACTACTCGTACTGATGACGTCACCGATGACGTCACAGATGACGTAGGCAGCCCCCAAAACGGGGTCTACACCCCGAGAGCTACAAAATGACACCTCCCAGGACGCATTCGGACCAAGGATGGTCCATCTCGACACCAAATACCTTCCTGCACTGCCCCAAAATGGCCACTTTACTTAATACAACCAACTGCGCATGCGCAGATTGACGCGACTTGCATTTAAAAACACGCCATTCTGACTCTACCCCACACAAGCTTCACTTTGACACCTTCCACGACCCATTCGGACCCATAGCGGTCCATCTCTACCCCAAACACACACCCACATAACACCCAAAAGGCCTGCTTTCTATACTACGGCCAGACTGCGCATGCGCAAAATATTGAAAACGGACGAACCATTAGTGCAGTCGGATGCTCCTCCACAAGAGCTTCAAAATAAGACCTCATACGACATCATAGGATCATTAGGGGCTCACCTAGACCCCAAAACGTCCACCCCGTGTGGGCCTATACCCCCATAGCCATGCAGTATAGGCCTATGGGCCTACACAGGCCTCGGTGAACTTTTTCCAAAAATTTCACCGTTTCGCTCCGGGACCCTTCCCATCGTGTTCTAAATGACGAGGCGTGAAAAACAAATCCAAACAACCCATATCACAATGAACGTATGTGAATTTCCCAGGTTGAACCTATACCCCCATATAGCCAGTATAGCCAGTATGGGACTATATGGGCTATATGGTACTTTTCCAAAAATTTCACCGTTGCGCTCCGACACCCTTCCCATCGTGTCCTAAATGACGAGACGTGAAAAACAAATCCAAACAACCCATATCACAATGAACGTATGTGAATTTCCCAGGTTGAACCTATACCCCCATATAGCCAGTATGGGACTATATGGGCTATATGGTACTTTTCCAAAAATTTCACCGTTGCGCTCCGAGACCCTTCCCATCGTGTTCTAAATGACGAGACGTGAAAAACAAATCCAAACAACCCATTTCACAATGAATGTGTGTGAATTCCCAGGTTGAACCTATACCCCTATATAGCCAGCCTATAGGCCTATATACAGACCTCGGTGACTTTTCCCAAAAATTTCACCGATTCGCTCCGGGACCCCTCCCATTGTGTTCTAAATGACGAGACGTGAAAAACGAGACTCCACAACCCATATCACAATGAACGTGTGTGAATTTCCCAGGTTGAACCTATACCCGCCATGGCCAGCCTATGGGCCTATATGAAGACCTCGGTGACTTTTCCCAAAAATTTCACCGATTCGCTCCGGGACTCTTCCCATTGTCATTTTTTTTGGCGAAACGAGAAAAACGAGACCCCACAAGCCATAGTAAAGCCCACGATAAAAATTGACCATCCCCATACCCCATACAGGCATTTTCCCTTATATTGTATAATACAGACCCCTATTGTAGGGGTAAAGTCCGTGTTCCGCTTTTTATAGTTTCGGGAAAAAATCCTAATTTTACATGCACCCACCCCATTGACTTGATAGGCAGGCCCCGATAAGCCCGGGGACCGATATTAGCCCTTTTGGCTAGGGTTGATAGGGGTTTTCCCCTATTTTAGGGGTAAAGTCCGTGTTCCGCTTTTTATAATTTCGGGAAAAAATCCTAATTTTACATGCACCCACCCCATTGACTTGATAGACAGGCCCCGATAAGCCCGGGGACCGATATTAGCCCTTTTGGCTAGGGTTGATAGGGGTTTTCCCCTATTTTAGGGGTAAAATCCGTATTCCGCTTTTTATAGTTTCGGGAAAAACTCCTAATTTTACATGCACCCACCCCATTGACTTGATAGGCAGGCCCCGATAAGCCAGGGGACCGATATTAGCCCTTTTGGCTAGGGTTGATAGGTGTTTTCCCCTATTTTAGGGGTAAAGTCCGTATTCCGCTTTTTATAGTTTCGGGAAAAACTCCTAATTTTACATGCACCCACTCCATTGACTTGATAGGCAGGCCCCGATAAGCCAGGGGACCGATATTAGCCCTTTTGGCTAGGGTTGATAGGTGTTTTCCCTTATTTTAGGGGTAAAGTCCGTATTCCGCTTGTTATATTTGCGGGAAAAAATCCTAATTTTACATGCACCCACCCCATTGACTTGATAGGCAGGTCCCAATAAGCCCGGGGACCGATATTAGCCCTTTTGGCTAGGGTTGATAGGTGTTTTCCCCTATTTTAGGGGTAAAGTCCGTATTCCGCTTGTTATATTTTCGGGAAAAAATCCTAATTTTACATGCACCCACCCCATTGACTTGATAGGCAGGTCCCAATAAGCCCGGGGACCGATATT
The DNA here is from genome assembly GCA_036873755.1 of Hanleya hanleyi. Lineage (NCBI taxonomy): Eukaryota > Metazoa > Mollusca > Polyplacophora > Lepidopleurida > Hanleyidae > Hanleya > Hanleya hanleyi. The sequence goes on from JAVTVY010011959.1 coordinate 26,007, forward strand.
AGCCCTCTTGGCTAGGGTTGATAGGTGTTTTCCCCTATTTTAGGGGTAAAGTCCGTGTTCCGCTTTTAATAGTTTCGGAAAAAAATCCTAATTTTACATGCACCCACCCATGACTGGATTTGCCCCTTCACGAATGCTTCACTTTGATACCTCACTCGACCCAATCGGACTATGCAGCGTATCTGAAGTCTGGGGACTACTTTTTCTCCGCGGAAGCTTTTTCCCCCGACCGCATCACCGCCAGACCGCATCACCGTGGAAGAATACATGCCCAGGGGCCCTTTGCCGGAACTATAGCGACTCGGAGTTACCTCCCCCTAGATTGGAACTCTTCTGTGCTGGAGGTAGTTTTTGGTCTCTTGAGCTGGTGGCGCCCCCTGGCGGAACTCCCCGTCATCTCCCCAAGAGTTATCTCCCCCGGCAAAACGCATGCCTTCGTCAGCTCTCCCTACTACTCACGTGTCGTGTGATTGTCCGTTCATTGGAAGCTACAGGTCGCTGTTCTTAATTTGCCATTCATCCACTCGCCAAGCCTTGATCCGTTTTCCGTTTTTTTGCAAACAGCTCCAAATCTAATCTCACAAACAAAAATGTAATGAACTGTTACATTATTATACAGGCGGTGTAGTGTGCGAAACGTGTCACACAACTTAGTTTCTATTTACGCATTTTTCTCAACCATATCAATTATATATTTCAATTATGTCACAAATAACATCAGTACAGTTTTTTCAAGGAAAAAAACACAAAACAAACTATTTTGGGGTAGAGCAGTTTTACAATGTCTACAGAGCTTGACGCGGTTTGAGAACTTCTCGTTGAAAAATGAGGGGAATTGCCGGAGTATATCTATAACTACGGACTATAGTCTGTCCATTTTAATTAGTCGTCTACTTTTGAGTTTCTCGGAAATAAGTGGTTAACTCTGCATAAACAAACTAAACTCTACAAAATGACTACCATTATTCCGTGATATCGATAATGTATCACGCTTGAAATACTTTGTAATTTTCTCCATATAAAACTCCAGTACAGTTGTTTCATGTACCGGGCCTCAATTACATAGGGAGACGTCATAATATATTCGTCTACTTTTGAGTAGTTTAATATATGACATGTACCGTCAAAGAGGTGTGTACGGTTTATCATTCGGCAATTTCACTGGGCATGGAATATAAGGGACACTTCCACGGACCGCCTGTTATTACTTTATTAGACATCAAGGACCTGTGTGACAGCAGGCATGAATACATTATGACGTATTCCTATGTAACTGAAACCCGGTACATGAAACAACTGTACTGGAGTTTTATATGGATAAAATAACAAAGTTTTGTCAAGCTTGATATATTATTGATATCATGAAGAAATGGTAGTCATTTTGTAGAGATTAGTTTATTCTACACGCTGCAAAAAAAGAAAATTTATAGAGAGTTAAATATTGATTTTTGACAAGCTCTAAAGTAGACGACTAATTAAAATGGACAGACTTTAGAGATATAAGCAGCCAGAGGATGCTAGGTCCTCCGTCAAAATGGCAGCAATATTTACAAGCGCTGTCGGTCTCAGGGGATATACATGAGGGTGTCAACATCTACTTCACAGGCGTAAGAAGCAGAAGGGTTTTTCCACCTCTCCAGGTTTTGAGATCGACTCAGAATGGCTGACTGAATGTTGATTGTTGCTGTAATATATTTTTTTCACGGTGTAGCACCAACATTATGTAACCAAAATGCAACCCAAAACAACATCTCATGGCATACATGTATTATCTGCAAACTAAATTTGACCAGAATCTGAAGGTATCCTCAACTTATTGCCCGGAAACCAAATTTAGACTTTGCCACCAGGTGTCACCACCTGTTGGTGCAAGCAGGCAAAACGCAATCCCAAATGATATATCATGGGATGGTATCGGCATATGAACTTTGAGAAGGATCTGAAGAGGGGTCCTCAAGTTATTGCCGGTACTAGATGCCCACCGGTGTTTGTGTTATTTGGGGCGGGTCACATATGAATACAAAATTTGAGAAGAATCAGATGAGGAGTTGCCAAATTATTGCCCGGAAATAAATTTTTCCACCAGGAGGCGCCACCTGTAGGCGGAAGCGGGCAAAATACAATCCCAAGGGACATGATATCGTGGTGTCATGTTTTCCTCAAGTTATTGCCCGGAAACCAAATTTAGATTTTGACACCAAGTGGTGCCACCTCTAGGCGCAAGTTGGTGAAATGCATTATCAAGCGACATCTTATGTCACGGTACATTCATACCAAATTTAAGAAGAATCCGATGGGCGGTTCTCAAGTTATTACCCGGAAACCAATTTGTGATTTTGCCACCAGGTGGCGCTAACTGTGAGTGCAAGTGAGCGAAAGGCAATCCCAAGCAACATCCCCTGGCATGGTACATGCATGCCAAATTTGAGAAGAATCTGATGAGAGTTTTTCATGTTACCCAGAAAGGTAGGGCATTTCAAAGAAATCCGACCAAGTGTTTCTATGTTATCACTTGCAGCACAGAATAATGGTGGCGCCACCTACAGGCGGATCTTGCTGAAACGTAATACCAGCCGACGTCTTGTCACAAAGCATGCAGATGCCAAATTTCGGAGGATTCCAACAAAGCATTTAGGAGTTATCGCTTGCAAAGTATTTGAACATACATCCACGGACATCCACGGCCAAGCACAGAAGATTGGAACAAGAGGCAGTGGTGCCACCTTCAGGCGGATCTTGCTGAAACGCAATACCAACCGACGTCTTGTCGCAAAGAATGCAGATACCAACTTTCGGAGGAATCCGAAAGAGCATTTGGAAGTTATCGCTTGCGAAGTATTTGAACAGACATCCACAGACACATAGAAGCAAGAACCGGTCGTTCTTCCATCCATTTATTATCAATCAGGCGCTAATGATCCATGCCAATCAAAACTCCAAACCAAAGGAATATCATGGAATCATACCAATTGTTTCTTCCGTCCTACATTTCCACTACGGTTGAGCAGAGATCATTCCTCTAGCCATTTAGACGAAATGTATATGCAATCGAAGCCAGAAGATTGACTGTGACCATTTACGCACAAAGCCTTAAGCTCCCCGCCGGTGGAAATATTGTGTACCATAGCCGTGACTACCTCTTCAACGCAACGGTACCAATATGGTGCCTGAGCGGAAACAAAATCACTGACGGCCCGCTGGTACCGCTTGGTACCATTAAGGTGAAGAGGTAGTCAACGCTATGGATTCATACCGTTGTATCCCGCTGTGTACACACTTTTTCCCCCAAGGGGGAGTTACGTCTGTACGTTGCAGATAAATTCAACTTTTTCAACTCTCATTAATGTTGCCTACCTCTGCTTTCCTTGGTCTTTTCCGAAATTTTCCACAGAATGGACAGGTAGGACACGCTGATGATGACGAGGGGTAGCCCATATACAGCGATGGCGTTAAACAGGTTGTATGCCAGCTCGTGTTCTTGGCTAGGAAAGAAGTTAAACATATTAACGCACTGTGTGAACCATGTATACACCGGGTGAGATTCCACATGGAATATGATACTCTGAAATGCAACAAAAATGAATTGATTTTTATAAGCAGGAGTTTTGGAATTCATTCCTCTTTCATCGTCACGTCGAAATACATACTGTAAAAACTGACGATTTTGATTGGTCGATGGCAATTAATTGTTTTCGGAGCAACTTCAATTGATGATTTTTTTTTCAGACCGACCATCGATCATGTCTGCCAAGCATGTTCAGTTGATCAATGTTGTGGGGACAACTAGCTCAAACCAATTTTGACAGAAATCCGATCGATCAGTAGGAAAATAGAACATAGTATATTAATTTACACACCAAGCAGTATCTTATGTGATATTACGTTCCATTTTGGGCAACTTCGAAATTTGCACCGAACACCCCATTTCGGGGACAGTTTTGGTAAATCCTTGTAAATCTCGACTTTGGGATTCGTTCGTTCTTCATCGCCATTTCGATTAACATAAATACAACCGTTTTCGCCGTTATGTTTTGTTACTTTAGAAAAACGAAGAGATTGACTGGTCGATGTCGGCCATACTTTTGTACGGAAAACTCCAAATCGGGATACTTTTGGAGACCTCGACATATCGATCGTGTATGCCAAATCTTGCGTAGATCGGTTAAGCGTTTCGGAATATTAGTACAATGGACCGGCTTTTTTGAAAAATAGATCAAACCAATATCAAAGAAGCAGCTCGATCACTAGAAAAGTTGAACGCGACTCGTTTATCCACACATCATATAGCACTTGGGTGACGTAAAATTTCGTTCCATTTTGCCAAAAAAAAAAAATCTTTTCACTTGAGCTAGAGGGATAAAATTTATCAAACCATACCCTCTAACCATAAGCCCTAACAGAATATGTAAACAAATTTCAAGATAGCCGCTATGATGACGTCCCAGCCTATTTTTTCGATTTTTCGGTCACATTTTTCGAATTTTTTATTTATCTAATTTCTCCGTAATGATAAATTAGTAAATTGGTAAATAATAGTCCGATGTGAAATAAAATAAGTTTGAATAAAAATGACAAAAACTTTACCCTTTTATGGTTCACGGCATGGGCACCATATTGAATTTTCCCATGGTCCTCTGCTCAGGGTCATACAAATAGGTTCAGAATGACCGAATATGATAAGCTCCAAAGTCACGAAGTGTCAGCTCTCGTGTTTTGTCGTTCAGGAGATTAGATAGAAAGTTTGGTAGGGGCCATGATGCCCCCTCCCCAGGTCTGGTAGGATTAGGCGGTGGGGCTCTACTTACATGAACTATGAACTATATTATAGTTGTTTTCTGTCTTCCACTTCTGCGATCATTTTAATGTAATAATGTATCTGTTCTCAAGTTAAGCGGGTTTACATCGCCGACTGCCTGGGTGACATGCTGAAATAAGTTCATTTTAGCCTGAGGCAAACTGGTTCACATCTGCACTTGTTTAGTAAGTCACAGTGGTTAACCCTACCTTGCCTGGGGGGGGGGCGAAATGACCCCCCTATCAAAAGTGAAGAGCTGCAACTCCTTGACCGTTTAGTTTATCACATTAGCGTCATTTTGACCCTATTTGCATAATCTCTCGAGCAGAGGATCATGGGTAAATTCAAGATGGCGGCTACGCGGGGTACCAGAAAAGTGATGTTTTTGTCATATGAAAAGTGGGCAAAAACTTTTTTATTTTACATCACATTAATATTTACTAATCCAGTTTTTGCGAAGAAATTGCATAAATAAAAAAACGGAAAATCAGACCGAAAATCGACCAAAAAATGACGTTTTTGAAAATGACGTCATTGTAACGTCATCAAAGCGGCCGTCTTGGATTTTTTTAAAAACTTTTTCTGGTAGATAGGGTTAAAGATCATACTACCAGTGCTTTAGCTGCCGGATAAAGGTAATACGTATTACGCACTAGATTGGATTATCCTCCATTGGATGGACTGTGTGTGTCTGGAATATCAGATTATCAGATTTTGTGAAATTTTCCTCGAAGAACAGCTGGAATTGTGAAGAAAAATGACGAAAACATCACTTTTCTTGTACCCATATGACCGCCATCTGGAATTTATCCATGGTCCTCTACTCGGGAAGTTATGGAAATAGGCTCAAAATGACCCCAATATGATAAAATATTAAGTAGCGGAGGGTCGGCTTTCATTTTGTTGTCTTTCCGCAAAAAGGGGAGAAAGTGATTGGTTTGGGAAAATGTCCAGCCTGTCTTGCTTTGTTGGGCTTTAACAGGTTTGATAACCGAAGTTTCCGACATTGCCTGAAAACTCAGCTCGACTCCGGAAACCCTCCAGAAATTTAATGGAAACTGTCACGTTACAGTTTCCAAGCTAGTTTCCTGGAGGTTTCTGCAAATGGAAACTTTAATTTTCACGCAGTAAGATGCCTCTCGCATTATCCAACAATTTTTTTAGCATGTCTATCCTAGGTATGTCGAGCTAATAAAGAACGGCTCGTTTTCCCGAAATTTGTCCTCGTATTCCAAATATCATTATCAACCTGCTTACTGAGCTGATACGCATGCGCAAGCTGACGTATTCTATCCCAGCATGCAATCGTTGTTTGATGTTTGCTGACGTATTCTATCCCAGCATACAATCGCTCTCTGATGTTTACTGACGTATTCTATTCCAGCATACAATCGCTCTCTGATTTTTGCTGACGTATTCTATCCCAGCATACAATCGCTCTCTGATGTTTGCTGACGTATTCTATCCCAGCATACAATCGCTCTCTGATGTTTGCTGACGTATTCTATCCCAGCATACAATCGCTCTCTGATGTTTGCTGACGTATTCTATCCCAGCATACAATCGCTCTCTGATGTTTGGTGACCTATTCTATCCCAGCATACAATCGCTCTCTGATGTTTGCTGACGTATTCTATCCCAGCATACAATCGCTCTCTGATGTTTGCTGACGTATTCTATTCCAGCATACAATCGCTCTCTGATTTTTGCTGACGTATTCTATCCCAGCATACAATCGATCTCTGATGTTTGCTGACGTATTCTATCCCAGCATACAATCGCTCTCTGATGTTTGCTGACGTATTCTATCCCAGCATACAATCGCTCTCTGATGTTTGCTGACGTATTCTATCCCAGCATACAATCGCTCTCTGATGTTTGGTGACCTATTCTATCCCAGCATACAATCGCTCTCTGATGTTTGCTGACGTTTTCTATCCCAGCATACAATCGCTCTCTGATGTTTGCTGACGTATTCTATCCCAGCATACAATCGCTCTCTGATGTTTGGTGACCTATTCTATCCCAGCATACAATCGCTCTCTGATGTTTGCTGACGTATTCTATCCCAGCATACAATCGCCCTCTGATGTTTGCTGACGTATTCTATCCCAGCGTACAATCGCTCTCTGATGTTTGCTGACGTATTCTATCCCAGCATACAATCGCTCTCTGATGTTTGCTGACGTATTCTATCCCAGCATACAATCGCTCTCTGATTTTTGCTGACGTATTCTATCCCAGCATACAATCGCTCTCTGATGTTTGCTGACGTATTCTATCCCAGCATACAATCGCTCTCTGATGTTTGCTGACGTATTCTATCCCAGCATACAATCGCTCTCTGATGTTTGCTGACGTATTCTATTCCAGCATACAATCGCTCTCTGATTTTTGCTGACGTATTCTATCCCAGCATACAATCGCTCTCTGATGTTTGCTGACGTATTCTATCCCAGCATACAATCGCTCTCTGATGTTTGCTGACGTATTCTATCCCAGCATACAATCGCTCTCTGATTTTTGCTGACGTATTCTATCCCAGCATACAATCGCTCTCTGATGTTTGCTGACGTATTCTATCCCAGCATACAATCGCTCTCTGATGTTTGCTGACGTATTCTATCCCAGCATACAATCGCTCTCTGATGTTTGCTGACCTATTCTATCCCAGCATACAATCGCTCTCTGATGTTTGGTGACCTATTCTATCCCAGCATACAATCACTCTCTGATTTTTGAAGGCAGCCCGATTCGGGAAGCTTCATGGGGTGATCGGGTCATAGACAAACAAACTCATGTGTTCTTATCAACTCCAGCGGCAATAAAAAGTATCAGTTTGTGTCATTGTACGCTTGAATGGGTCATTTGATTCAAATTGCAACACCATACTAGTAACGCGATAAAACCATTTTAAAAACGAAATCAGGAAAAGGTAAACAGTGTTTTGGCGTGTGGACAGTCTACTATTGTGTATAGCTTTTATTGTGTGTAGTACAGACATATTTGGCAATTCTTCTGTTGATGAATGCAGATCAATGCTGTTATTTACTGTTTATTGACAGTGACAGTTCGATAACCTTGGCGATGCTCATTTGACAGAATTATATCACCGTCAGACTAATTAACTGTGTATTATGCTGAAATATACAAAATGAAATTGTAATGCTCGTATTTCTCTATAGATTGGTTGCACCTGTTTATAATATTAATGGATGCCGAGACCCAATTGAACTACCGGGTAGGTGCGATTGACTTGAGTGAGAAGTGGAGATGACACATCTGCCGCGAAGGTTTCTCGCAATTGTAAATTTCACCGCAAATTGACCGAAAATTGACAACCAATTACTGACAGTAATGATCACGAACACGTAGACTCGAGAACCATCAAGCGTTCAACATACACCGAGGTTGTTACACCGAAACACGATTTTTTATCACATAGCTAGATTTTCACGCTTTAATATACGCATACGAACTGTTGACTCGAACCTACATGCACGATTGCGAACCACATTCCGTTGATTAGCTCCTTGAATGATATATTCAGGAGGGCACATAATATTTATGTACCTTATGACTCCATGTATAATAGGCGAAAACCGAACTGAGAACTCCCGTGGACGCTATTTTAAATTCACTCAGTTTCCGTTCCCATACAACTTGGGGAAATCTACAGAAGGATTAGGCAAACTTCGACAGCACTCCCAATACCCCTCCACTCCCAAGCCAGATAAGATCGAATTTGCCAAGTTCATTATTTTCTTCATATCTGACTAACAGATTCTTTGGGACGGCTATTATGGGTTCGTGTGCGTGGGACACGATTGTTTTATAAATGCCGACTCTTAAGCTCCGATTGAATCCCAACAGTGCGGATCCTAAATGATCTTTATAGTCATGCGGGTTTTTCCTTGTGCACTTTCCGATCGGGCATCCCAACTGTATTTAAACCATTGGCTAGTTACGGACTCAAAGTACATCACAAATAGATTAATCAACCAGGAACTGATTATTATATATGTCAAATTCGCAAGTAATGCATGCATTTCTCAGTTCGCAAGTTGAACTTATTGTACAAGTAGAATGAATAGCTACATGGAAAGCAAGTTAGTTAATTTTACCTGCGGTGTTGAAGCTACTCCGCTGAATATCCATGCTAAGGCTAGCATTATCTTCCCTCTCTTATCAGCATCGTTCAGACTGAGCGGGTGAAGTATGGCAAAGTATCTATCTAAGCTGATTGCCACTAGTACAAACGAAGATAGGTAAAATCCAAAAGCCCTACAAAACATTAAAATCCGACATAAAGTATCCCCAGCTTTCCACACAACTGTGATGTGCCATATGGTTTCCAGCGGAAGCATAACGAATGGCCAAATGCATGATGAGCATATTCACTCTAGATTTTCGATTTCTATTTCGAGACAGTGTTATGAATACTGTCAAGTTCCCAATAGCAGCCACCACAAATAGGCAACTATATGCTACAACCGACACTAGATTGTCGTCAGTGAATGTCATTTCCTTTGGTAGATTCGGCATAAATGTACTCGTTCCTGTTGACTTAGATACATTCTCGAGTGAAATGTTGTCGCTTCTGCCAGAACAATTGGCATGAACGTCAGTAAGGGCAGAAAAATTACACTGTGGATGACCTATAATCAACATTCTCTGGGAAACGATGATATATGTTGCACTTGAATACGACACAAGACCCACTTCTGCACTGTGCTGATCTTCGAGGCCAAAGTTTGTCGTCCGCATCCCCCTGTACGAACAATATCCAAATTTGGTGATATCCGATCTTTGCCTCCTCCCTGATGTGCGTTTTCTCTTCTAGGAAGGCATACTATGTTGAGAAATGATGAGATGCGGTTTTTATTTGTGAACATGGCGTTTCCCTGAGCTGACCTTATCTTACATCCTGCATTTCTATTCTTGAATGTCTATGTATTAAATCCGATTATAACCCAGCCACTGATTCTCTTATGGAAGATAGTTGCAAGCGGACCTCGTTTATGTACGGATATTTCTGCCTGGCCTTTGGCTTTCATTGAACAATTGTTGTGAAACAACTGCAGTTGGCCAAAGATATACGATTTATACCTACTTGTGTTAGTCGTAAATGCTGCTTGATTCTGGGCTTCTACTTTAAGCCAATGGACGCCCACTGTGAACTGTGACTTAAAAACTCTAACCATACGTCAACTGCGCACAAAACTGCCTGTGCCAATATATGTTCGACATATTTCAGAATGATATGTGGCATTCATTACAAGAAAACAAAATGGCATGATGCAAAGAAGACTTATAAATATATCTGCATGTCAAGTATGTCAATTTCGATCGATACATTAATGAATAGGAACAAACAACATACTCATTAAACGCAACATAACAAGGCTGGTGGAAAAAGAAGCCAACGCAATGACAAGAAATCATATGACCCCACAGGCAAATATACTGATTGCATATTTTAAAAAAAACATCAAAAGAACAAAACCTGATTCTGTGATGACTAGTATCCCAACCAAGCTTTTATCAGTCCAGGCAAATACATTATTCTGTAATATTACAGGAATGAATAACATAAGGCACATCTCTTAAGTTGTGTTATTGAATACTGTAATATAGCAGCCAAAGAAATAGTCGTGACCCAATTACTCTTCAATTATCTATAACTCCTCTAAAATTAATACAAATTATCGTTTATTGATATGGATTTGCTACACTAAACGTTTACTTTCTGCACAATGCCAAAAAATCCCGAAACTCCGCAGTACTATGTCGGTATTTTACTTTGAAACATTGCATTTTGAATTTCTAATTTTCAAACATTGCGAAATATATTTATATTTTCTTAAGAAAGATAATTTTTAGGAGGTGGAGACCAATTTTCATAACAGGTTTAATATGTGTGCTGTCTTGTGGTACCGGTCGCATTAAGTCGAAATTGGCGGTTTTCAGTCGAAGAGCCCGTCCAAAATTGCACCTACACGCGATTTGACGAATATTAAATGGGAGACAACTCTTGAGACCAAAACGCTCTCACGACTGTACCACCGAATCGCGTCACTTCCAGACAGCGTGGCTGCTGACTTGCACCATTACGAAATTCTTTAACTTTTCACTCTATTTAATTGCAATCATTAACGTTTCCGGAATCCTCTACTTTTTTATGAATAAAATGATATAAAATTTATGCATGTACTTTCTACCGTTTTCCGTAAAAGGGTTCGCTGAGATAATGCGTTCGAAAATCAAATAATTTTCAGCGGAAAACGGGTGACTGCCATGAGCAAAAACCCGGATTGGAAGACAGACTTCAGAAAAGTCCGAAAATCCGGAATCACGATCGCGGATAAGTTTATGGGAAGATTGGTTACGTCAGTGGGTCGCAAGTGTCGAATTCAATTTTTAAAAAAACATAATTTATACATATAATATTCTATTTGTTAAATAAATGAATGTTTGTCGTGTTTGTATGTATTAGGAAATTTGATCGACTAAACTGAGATTAGAATGTTCTGTGGTTTCAGGAAATTTACAAATTATGCACGGTAAATCCAAATATATTTCATAAAAATAAATTGAAAAAAACTGAGAAAAGAAAATTATTATAAATTATATCAATTTTTTGTTTTGTTCACTTCTGACTTCTTGATATCTGCAGCCCAGACTGGTGAACACTTACGTTTCAATCCCAGGCGATTATTCCCTAACCGCTAATCCGTTAGCACAATGACCGACAGCGACGACCGTTAAAAGATTATGTGAATAGGTAATCAGGTTAGAGCCATCAGATTAACCATTCCTGTAGTGAGCAGTTATTCGACTTTTCAACACATTGTTAGTGCGTGAAAAGACTTGTCTATGAAATCTGTATTTAAGGATAGATAGCATAGATGGTCAGTTCTACAGACTTAACGACTTGTACATAGCGACTCTTCTCTACTAGTATTTATATTTCCTCATTGTTATTGTTATTCATTATTTAATTATTTATTTTAATATATAGCGCTGCAAAAGATCTTAAATTTACGAAGACATGTACCGTGAAATTTGAATAGAATATTGAGTTGATGGGCCGCGAAATCCGTATGGGAAGCGGCCCTTAAACTACAATTTCAATCAATCAATCATGGTCAGTTCACTTTCACGCAATATAGGACGTAGACCTGCCGTCCTGTGCCCCAATACACACTCCAAGCAATTGTTACAGGCACAGATTTCTGGAAGAACCCACCCTGTTCCCAAGGGCGTCGTTAGGGAAGTCGATCCGAAAAATCCTGAAGACGCCCATGGTTTTCCCAATTTTTTTTTCTGGACGGCTTTGTGCGTAAAGGGGTACCAAGACAAAGGAATCATACACGCGATTACAGTGAACTCATATTTACCAGTATAACTTAACCAAAAACCAGAAAGAGTCTTACGAACTTGTACATATAACGATTCTTATTTACTTCTATTTATATCTCCTACTAATCGCTCATTGTTATTTATCATTTATTTATATATTTAGCGCTGGGAAAGATATTCAATAAACAAAGTAATGTACCGCGAAATTCAAATAAAACATTGAGTTGATAGGCCGCGAAATCCGAATGGGAAGCGGCCCTTAAACTACAATTTCAATCAATCAATGGTCAGTTCAGGACGTCTTTCTGGGGTGTTGTTTTTGTCAACAGAACACGGATGACGACAAAAATTATTGAACAGCGCCGTGAGGGACAACACCCCAGAAAGACGTCCTGAACTGACAAAATCAAATATCCACAAGACCAGACGCGCTACGCCTGAGACGCCCAACTGTTTGGTGCATTTTTTTATCCTTTGACTTTCGAGCAATATAAGACGCAGCCTGCCATCCTGTACACCCTTACGCACTCCAAGCAATGTTACAGGCACGTATTTCTGGAAGAACACGCCTATGGTTCTCCCAGTTTTATTCTGGACGGCCGTGTGTGTATGAGGGGGTGCAAAGACAAAGGAATCACCCAAGCGACGACAATATATAGTGAAAATATGTTTACCAATAACCTAAGGAAAAACTGACCGACGAACTTGTACATAGTCAATTCTTCTCTCCTATTTATATCTCAGTCCGCCCTGTCCATGTTATTTATCTATTTATTTATTTACTTATTTCTTCATTCATTTATTTTTTTATTTTAAAATATAGCGCTTATAAACATCACAAATGAATTGAAAAATCCGTGTGGGAAGCGGCCCTCAAACTGCAATTTCAATCAATGGTCGGTATCAAGGAGTCCTTAAAGGTCATCCCAAACGCTATGAGGTCAAAAATATAAAAAAATAGTCCTTTCGATTCTGAAAATAATGATATTTTTTTCATAATTTTGTGCAGTCTGGTTGGCGAGATATTGCCGTTTGAAAGGTGAAAATCGCTCTCCTATCAATTCCAGCTGTGACGTCACGGAGGGAAGCCGTCTTGTATTCTCTATGTTAAAGCCGTATACCACAGTCGTATGTAGCTGCTGATTTCTGGAGATTTTCGGAGTATCGGGGCATCATTTTTTAAATATGCCGCGACGTTGTGTAGTGGGAGGTTGCAGTTTTACTACAGATGACGGTGTTAGTATTCATTTGTGGCCCAAAGACGAGAAAATCGCTGCAAATTGGACGAAATTTGTACGCAACACGAGAGTGTGGAAAGAGGGCCCGAGCCAGTACTCGTATAATTTGCTCGGCACATTTTGACAGAAAGACATCATTCGAGGACATCTACAGCGTAGCAGTTGAATTCGGGTACAAACCAAAACTAAAGAGAACAGCTATTCCAACTATCAAACGTAAGAACAATCAGAATGTGACGGCAAAGAAATCGGACAAGGAGAATCTATCACGGACATCGGCTGAACGAACCTAGCCTGCAAGCGAGGCCTCGGGCAGGGGGACGGCTGTACATGCCCTGCTCGCTCTCGAGTGGCATTTGTTGCTTGAGCACCTACAGGTTAGACTGGATGAGTCTCTATTTCATATATACACGTTTAACCATTTGTTCCAATGTGTCTTAATGTCTGTATTTGTATGTTCAATTTTATTCATTCTATGTATGCGTTTTTAGCCAAATGTTGGCACAAACTTCACGCAAATAAATTATCTAAATTATATATTATTTAATAATAATAATAAAGTGATCTTTCATAAATATATATACGTTTGATAAGTAAATAAATAAAAAACACCAATTGGAGTGAATGGCTGTAGATACAGAAGTGATAATTATACTTTCATAATCCCTTGACATTTGAGATTGTGGGAATATCATTCGATTTCAATTTAATTGAGGTAATTTGTCGAAAATTGAGCAAATGTGAATGCCGATCCACTCACCACGGCTTACTTTTCGCCATGAATGTCCAAAGTTTTTTTATCAAACTATATAATTCTGAAATTGGTATTTCATGGGGATTATGGGAAAACAAACAAAATTCAAGTCGGACGTATATCAGTAGAGTTATCAACAGTTTACTGTCCATACTGCCGAATCCCGGAGTTTATCCCTTCGAAAAGGCTGCCTCGGTCAGTAACAACAATATTAAACAACACAGATGTGCTCGTTCGTTACATCACAGAATCGTTCTACATTCAATACAGTTTGAAATATATGGACATTTGGTCTTATAGATAACGATAGTAAAGTTTCAAGTCAAGTTGCATACCAATCTGTATTCAACAAACGACCTCTCCGAATCCTGTCGTCGTCGTCGAGTTCCACGTTGTCAGAATGGTTCTCACTGTCAGAATCGGAGACGTACGGCTCAAATTGATAGGGCTGAATTCCGTCGTTGGTCGTCAAACTGTTATTTTGCCCGTCATCATCCTCCTCTAGATCTATTTCATCTTCTTGGTGAAAAATATTTCCATCCAAGGAGCTGATATCGCTTGAATCGACATCTGAATCGGAGCTCTGACTGCATTCGCTTTCCATGTTATCCGCCATTTTTTCTCAGGCAAGTTCCCTCTGTGACGTCATCAAACCCAGCTGTGAAACTGAATAAGCCCACTTTGCTCCCATATTACGTGTGTTTATGATCAGATAAGATTTTTTTCAATATTTTTTTCATACAAAGTGTAGCATGAACTATGATTATTAAGCCTTTTTAGACCAAAAAAAAATCCGTTTGGGATGACCTTTAAAGATAGGGATTATATTCAGGTAAAAAATATTCATGATAGAATTAGGTCTCAGAAACGTTTGGGAAGGGATGGTTTGTATAATTACCTTCAAATCGGAGATGTTTGTTGAGTAACGTATTTACCACCTTCCAGCTTGGTGATTTTTATGTTTCTCCGCTTGTTCTTCGGCGCAATTTGTTTACTGGCTTTACTTCATTTTATAAATTAAATGCATTATCAATTAGTAAATTTATATTAATAACGGATCCAAGAACAAAAATTATTGAGAAAAAATATGTATATTCCCGGTCATTCTTCATTGCTATTATAGAAATATTTATTTATTTGAAATTGATGACCAATTCAAAATTATATTTATACCATACCATAGAAAAATATTATTTTCATTTAGTTTTTTTTTTATTTGAATTCACAATTCTGACTCATCAACCTTGCGAATTTCCTCATAAACTTACCCGCGACCTTGATTCCGGATTTTCGGACTTTTCTGAAGTCCGTCTTCAAATCCGAGTTTTTACTCATGGCAGTCACCCGTTTTCCGCTGAAAATTTCTTTAGGTCGCATTATTTTAGCAAATCCTTTTACGGAAAAAGGTACATGTAGAGGGTAAATGTATAAATTTTATATGATTTTATTCGTAAAAGGATTCCGGAAACGTAAAAGTGTTTCAGTTAGTTCAGGCAACAATTTTCCCAACAAGAAAAACCGCATGTCGGTCGCCCGAGAAAATTCAGCGAAGTCGACACGATTATTTCAGTTGCCTACTAGGCCTATCTCATAAATAAAAATACTTTTCTTATCAAACTATATATTTTTCAATATAATTCGTATACTATGATAAATAATTTGAATGCCAACTAGTTCACATCGACGCATGTTGTTATGGAGCATTAAAGCTGCTCATGCATCCTTACCCCAGAAACAAACCAAGAAGAGTGAATTGATTAACAATTAATTTGCACTAGTATATTCTGTATTTATATTTCCCAAGCAAAGCAATACAAAACGTATTTCTTTTAAAGATGCATCAACTTGATGTATATGAAACATGGGCGTCGCTAGGATTTTTCAAAGGGGGGTCGATTATCATAGCACTTTAGGCGAGGGTCCAGGGGCCGCCTAGGCCCCGGAAGCTCCGGGGTCCTAGATCGCCGGAGATGCGTTCTAAGCGTTTTCCCGGAATTAAATTATCTGAACATAATGTATGCAGATTTAGGGTTATATTATACAGATCTGAGACCTTACATGGCCTGAGATGCATTCTGAGCGATTTCCAACAATATTTCTAACACGTCATTTGTCAAATATCAGTATTATATTTTATTCTCTTTGTCATGTTGAAAACACAATAATAACGCTTTGGGCCTATACATCGTAGGCTAACCCAGTGGCGTCGGAACGTAATTGAAAGTTGGGGACCACTATCACAGCCCAACAGGCGGGGGTCCAGGGGCCGCCTAGGCCCCGGGAGCTCCGGGGTCCTAGATTGCCGGAGATGCGTTCTAAACGTTTTTCCGGAAATAAAACTGATCATACTGCATGCACATTTATGATTCTATTTTCACGATTTTTTTTCTCGCAATTATAAGCATGCATCGATATTGAAAACATCGCACCTCATGCCTTCATCCATTTGACGTTCTAGTTATATTTAAAACATACAAAACGATGAGAGGAGAGGAGTTCTTGGGAGGGAAACCAATATGCCTACAGATACGATTCATTCACACACAGATAAAACAAGGAAATCCTCACAGCCCAAATGGCGAGGGTCCACCAGCCGTTTAGGCCCCGGAAGCTCCGAAGTTCCAGATCTCCAGAGACGCGTTCTAAGAGTTTTCCCAGAAATAAATTCGAACGTAATGTATGCAGATTTATGGTTCTATTTTCACGTATGTTTCGCATTTATAAGCACTCATCGATATTGAAAAAAGCATACTTCATGCCTGAATCCATTTGACTGTTTAGTTATATTTATCACATAAAAAGAACACATAAAAAACGATGACCTTTACATGATGGAACATTAGAACCAATATGATAGCGATTCATTTACACAAAGCTAAAATGAGCGATCGTCACAGCCTGACAGGCGAGGGTCCTGGGGCCGCCTAGGCCCCGGAAGCTCCAGGGTCTCCGGTTGCCGGAGATGCGTTTTACCCGTTTTCTCGGAAACAAATCTGAACACAATGTATATTGATTTATGGTTCTATTTTCACATTTGTTTCCAATAAACCCGCATCGATATTGAAGAATATGCCAGACTCCATTTGACTTCCTGGTTTGACACAAACAAAACGGGCCTTTTACACACCACTACACGTCTTGGCACTCTATCTGTAATTTTTCTGTTTTTTTTTTATTTTATGTTTTTATGCTTTTTTTATTTTGTTTTTGTTTTCTCTGTTTTTGTTTTTGTTTTTTGTTCTTTCTTTTTTCTTTTGCTTTTTCTTCTGTTTTTTTTTGGCGCTGCCAATGGGGGGTCGTTCGCACCGGACAACCCCCCCCACCCTAACGACGCCCCTGTGAAACAGTACGGCAAATTACTTCAATTTTCTTCGTATAAATATTGTTCTGTATGCTGTAAATTATATTCTGCAGTAAAGTAAAATAAGGCAATAAGTTATGCCAATTTTACAGTAGATGAGTCAAGTGTACTGTGTGTTATTTTCATGCCGATAAATGCTGTATTTTGAAAAATATATACGGTAACTTACTGTATACAATGTAGTACAATAAACTACTATTCCTACGAAGTAGGCTACAGATCGCAAATTGTCCGGTAATGAGTGAGTCCATCCGAATCCTTTCGTCGGCAAAATGAGGAGAACCGTTGACATTAGAACCTTGATTTTTGGCATGAACGAGCATTAGGGCATTGTTACCAGCGAGTTCTGATCTGAAATAATTCTGATTAAAATTAGATTTATAATTAACACTTCAGTATATTGTATAGATCATACGGAGAAAAGTCCGATCATTTAAGCGAGGGAAACATGACACCATGGAATTTGGGAACAGCCCTGGCATGCCTGGTGCTCTCTCGCTGTTGGATTCAATGGCCAGATCTGAGGACAGCGACCAATACAGCTGAGCGAACTATTTATAGACGGAGGCTGGTGAAGCAACAGTATTAATGTGTTTAACTCCGAGTCTGTTCAACTGCTCGATGTACCAGGGCCGGATCACTAAATGACCAGAACATTCACCAATATACTTTCATTTTTTGTGGCACGAACACATCTATGTAAATATATAAATACCCAGAATATAATCTTGCTCAATCTCACAAAAGGCATGTTATAAAGAGAACCTATGGCTGTTATGGAAGGTTGTACATGTACCATATTATGATGAAACGTACCGTAGGGAAGGGTCACATCATATCTCAATGAAAATGCGACCGAGTCCTAATGCCTACTCTACTTCGTAGGTCCTGTGACGTTAGTCACACTGCTCATGTTACAGTATTGTACTGTAATTATGTGTTACAGTAAAAAATCACAGTGTAATTTGCCGCCATCATTTGCCTATTATTATATAGACGCACGTGTTTGATTTACATGTAGGCCTATTCACATCTCTTCATCTTTTTTCAATTTTTTTACCGTCTCGACGCAAACTGTATTAAAAGGAACTCCGTGCAATGAAAGGGTTCACTCTTATCGTGCGTTTAACGTTCTCGAGAAGGTTTACAACTCGATAAAATCGAGTATGCTGACCCGTCCCACTTCAAGTATCTGTTACCGGTACCTATTTGTTGATGACATTTCAGCACGCGACATTAGTGGTGGGCACGATATTTCCGGTTGTTACTCCATGTAAGGGAGCACGAGAATTCTCTGTGTTATTATATACAGTGGATTTTCGTGACTGGTGGCTCCAGGTCTCCCTGTGTGGGATCATACATTATATTGAAACATGTACATGTAACAGCTATGGTTGGAAATATTATCAGGTCCATTGTCCCTTGTAAGACGACAGTGTTAAAACGACACTTCATAAGATATGTATATTTTCTACAGCGACACACTAAAAATGACACTTTCATTGAGTTATATATTGTACGCATGGTTGAAAATATTACCAGGGGCATTGTCACTTGTACGACGACAGTGTTAAAACGACACTTCATAAGATATGTATATTTCCTACAGCGACACACTAAAAACGACACTTTCATTGAATTATATATTGTAAGCATGTTTGAAAATATTACCAGGGGCATTGTTACTTGTATGACGACAGTGTTAAAATGACACTTCATAAGATATGTATATTTTCTACAGCGACACTCTGAAAACGACACTTTGATTAAATCATGTGACAGCAATGCTCTGTGTTGTTATATACCTGTGTTGTTATATACCGATCTTCCTGATTGGTGGAGGTCTCCCTGTGTGAAATCATACATGTACATGTATGTGGGTTTTGCTAAAGACGAGACTTTTCATTGAAACATGTACATGTAACAGCTATGGTTGGAAATATTAATCGCACCATTCTCCCTATTAAGACGACAGTGTTAAAACGACACATATGGGTGAGCAGAACTATTCTCCTGCCAGAGCTACAGTCTGGGAAATGACATTTCATACGATATGTATATTTTCTACAGCGACACACTAAAAACGACACTTTCATTGAATTAGATATTGTAAGCATGGTTGAAAATATTACCAGGGGCATTGTTACTTGTATGACGACGGTGTTAAAACGACACTTCATAAGATATGTATATTTTCTACAGCGACATACTAAAAACGACACTTTCATTGAATTATATGTTGTAAGCATGGTTGAAAATATTACTAGGGGCATTGTCACTTGTATGACGACAGTGTTAAAACGACACTTCATAAGATATGTATATTTTCTACAGCGACACTCTGAAAACGACACTTTGATTAAATCATGTGACAGCAATGGTCTGTGTTATTCTATACAGTTGATCAAACTTTCTACAGCGACACTGTGAAAACGACAGTTTCATTGAACTGTTAACAGTGAGGGTTGAAAATGTTATCGGTCTATTCTCAGTTCCAAGACGACAGTGTTAAAATGACACTTCATAAGATATGTATATTTTCTACAGCGACACTCTGAAAACGACACTTTGATTAAATCATGTGACAGCAATGCTCTGTGTTGTTATATACCTGTGTTGTTATACCGATCTTCCTGATTGGTGGAGGTCTCCCTGTGTGAAATCATACATGTACATGTATGTGGGTTTTTCTAAAGACGAGACTTTTCATTGAAACATGTACATGTAACAGCTATGGTTGGAAATATTAATCGCACCATTCTCCCTATTAAGACGACAGTGTTAAAACGACACATATGGGTGAGCAGAACTAGTCTCCTGCCAGAGCGACAGTCTGGGAAATGACATTTCATACGATATGTATATTTTCTACAGCGACACACTAAAAACGACACTTTCATTGAATTAGATATTGTAAGCATGGTTGAAAATATTACCAGGGGCATTGTTACTTGTATGACGACAGTGTTAAAACGACACTTCATAAGATATGTATATTTTCTACAGCGACATACTAAAAACGACACTTTCGTTGAATTATATGTTGTAAGCATGGTTGAAAATATTACCAGGGGCATTGTCACTTGTATGACGACAGTGTTAAAACGACACTTCATAAGATATGTATATTTTCTACAGCGAGACACTGGAAACAACAGTTTGATTAAATCATGTGACAGCAATGCTCTGTGTTATATACTGATCTTCCTGACTGGTGGAGGTCTCCCTGTGTGAATATACATGTACTTGTGAATTTTTCTAAAGATGACACTTTTCATTGAAACATGTACATGCAACAGCTATGATTGGAAATATTATGTGGACCATTGTCCCTTGTAAGACGACAGTGTTAAAAGGGCACTGTCTGGGAGCAGGACTATTGTCCTGCCAGAGCGACAGTCTGGGAAATGACACTTCATAAGATATATATATTTTCTACAGCGACACTATGAAAACAACACTTTCATTGAATTAAATATTGTAAGTATGGTTGAAAATATTACCAGGTCTATTCTCACTTCCAAGACGACAGTGTTAAAACGACATATATGAGGGAGCAGGAATATTCTCCTGCCAGAGCGACAGTCTGGGAAACGACACTTCATAAGATATGTGTATTTTCTACAGCGACACACTAAAAACGACACTTTCATTGAATTATATACTGTAAGCATGGTTGAAAATATTACCAGGGGCATTGTCACTTGTATGACGACAGTGTTAAAACGACACTTCATAAGATATGTATATTTTCTACAGCGACACACTAAAACGACACTTTCATTTAATTATATATTGTAAGCATGGTTGAAAATATTACCAGGGGCATTTGTCACTTGTATGACGACAGTGTTAAAACGACACTTCATAAGATATGTATATTTTCTACAGCGACACTCTGAAAACGACACTTTGATTAAATCATGTGACAGCAATGGTCTGTGTTATTATATACAGTTGATCAAACTTTCTACAGCGACACTGTAAAAACGACAGTTTCATTGAACTGTTAAAAGTGAGGGTTGGGAATGTTATCAGGTCTATTCTCACTTCCAAGACGACAGTGTTAAAAACGACACTTCATAAGATATGTATATTTTCTACAGCGACACTCTGAAAACGACAGTTTGATTAAATCATGTGACAGCAATATTTAGTGTTGTTATATACCGATCTTCCTGATTGGTGGAGGTCTCCCTGTGGGAAATCATGCATGTACTTGTATATGAATTTTTCTAAAGAAGACACTTTTCATTGAAACATGTACATGTAACAGCTATTGTTGAAAATATTATGCGGACCATTTTTCCTTGTAAGACGACAGTGTTAAAACGACACATGTGGGGGAGCAAGACTATTCTCCTGCCAGGGCGTCAGTCTGTCGAACTATTTGCCCTCCCTAACCCTGCTTTGACACTCGACTTCACGTACATTCCTCCCTAACACCACTTTGAGACTCCACTTCAAGTACATTTGTCCTCAACTCCGCTTTGACACTCGAATTCACATACATACGTCCCTAACCCCGACTAGACAAACTACAGACTTTGGTGGAGAAATATATTTTTTATAGCTGAAACGAACCTGAACTTGATAGTATGAAAGTTACCTAACCCGAAGTCCTAAACCCGCTTTGACACTCGACTTCACGTACATCTGTCCCTAACACCGCTTTGACATTCAACTTCCCATACATTCATCCCTAACACGACTTTGACAGTCAACTTCATATACATTCCTCCCTAACACCGCTTTGACACTCGAATTCACATACATTCCTCCCTAACCCCGATTTGACAAACTACAGAGTTCGGTGGAGAAATAAGTTTTTTATAGCTGAAACGAACCTGAACTTGATAGTATGAAAGTTACCCAACCCTAAGTCCTAAACCCGCTTTGACACTCGACTTCATGTACAGTCCTCCCTAACACCACTTTGACACTCGGCTATTCGTACATTCCTCCCTAACACCACTTTGACACTCGTCTTCACATACAAGCCTCCCTAACCCTGCTTTGACACTCGAGTTCCCGTACATTCCTCCCCAACACCACTTTGACACTCAACTTCAAGTACATTTGTCCCTAACTCCGCTTTGACACTCGAATTCACATACATTCCTCCCTAACCCCGACTAGAGAAACTACACTTTGGTGGAGAAATAATTTTTTTTATAGCTGAAACGAACCTGAACTTGATAGTATGAAAGTTACCTAACCCTAAGTCCTAAACCCGCTTTGACACTCGACTTCAGGTACAATCCTCCCTAACACCGCTTTGACACTCGGCTACACGTACATTCCTCCCAAACACCGCTTTGACACTCGTCTTCACATACAAGCCTCCCTAACCCTGCTTTGACACTCGACTTCACGTACATTCCTCCCTAACACTGCTTTGACACTCGACTTCACATACATCTGTCCCTAACACCGCTTTCACACTCAACTTCCCATACATTCATCCCTAACACGACTTTGACAGTCAACTTCATATACATTCCTCCCTAACACCGCTTCGACACTCGAATTCACATACATTCCTCCCTAATCCCGATTTGACAAACTACAGAGTTCGGTGGAGAAATAAGTTTTTTATAGCTGAAACGAACCTGAACTTGATAGTATGAAAGTTACCTAACCCTAAGTCCTAAACCCGCTTTGACACTCTACTTCACGTACAGTCCTCCCTAACACCGCTTTGACACTCGGCTACACGTGCATTCCAATCCTAACACCGCTTTGACACTCGTCTTCACATACAAGCCTCTCTAACCCTGCTTTGACACTCGACTTCACGAACATTCCTCCCTAACACCGCTTTGACACTCAACTTCAGATACATTTGTCCCTAACACCGCTTTGACACTCAAATTCATGTATATTCCTCCCTAACCCCGATTTGATAAACTACAGACTTTGGTGGAGATATAATTTTTTTCATAGCTGAAACGAACCTGAACTTGATAGTTATGAAAGTTACCTAACCCTAAGTCCTAAACCCGCTTTGACACTCGACTTCAGGTACAGTCCTCCCTAACACCGCTTTGACTCTAGGCTACACGTACATTCCTCCCTAACACTGCTTTGACACTCGTCTTCACATACATTCCTCCCTAACACCGCTTTGACACTCGACTTCACGTACATTTGTCCCTAACACCGCTTTCACACTCAACTTCCCATACATTCATCCCTAACACGACTTTGACAGTCAACTTCATATACCTTCCTCCCGAACACCGCTTTGACACTCGGCCACACGTACATTCCTCCCTAACACCGCTTTGACACTCGTCTTCACATACAACCCTCCCTAACCCTGCTTTGATACTCGACTTCACGTACATTCCTCCATAACACCGCTTTGACACTCAACTTCACGTACATTTGTCCCCAACACCGCTTTGACACTCGAATTCATGTATATTCCTCCCTAACCCCGATTTGACAAACTACAGACTTTGGTGGAGAAATAATTTTTTTCATAGCTGAAACAAACCTGAACTTGATAGTTATGAAAGTTACCTAACCCTAAGTCCTTAACCCGCTTTGACACTCGACTTCACGTACAGTCCTCCCTAACACCGCTTTGACACT